>NDXB01016521.1:30101-54167 GCA_002631895.1 Agapornis roseicollis
CTTCCCCCCCCCCCCCATCTTTAAAGGCTTAAATCCTTACTGGGGTTTGCAATCCAGAAACATTCATTTTCAACTTGTTCTCCAGTTTAAATAATGTAATAATTTTGTGCATCTTAACAAGGCCATTTCATGATGCTTCCTACAACTTTGACCCAGATATTGAGGTGCTTTAGGAGAAGAGTACATATTGAATTGCTTGCAGGGTGATGGAGCCAAGGCTGACTCACATGCATGCAGGCAGCACCAGAGACCTTCACTGTGTCTCTGGGTTTCTCTGCTTTAGAGAGGAAGTGCTGCATCTGTGTTTCAGAGAGCCCCGCTACAGTGGCATTGTATGTTCTGTTTTCTGTCTAGGTATCCACCATGATTCTAGTTCTCTGGAAGCAGCAAGGATTTTAATGGTTTTAAAATGAAATTCATTCTGGGCTTAATTGCTGGTTTCTGTTTAATTACTTTTAATTTTCCCTTGGATTTTTTACTTCTAAGAGGACAGAGTAGAACTTAGTTCCTAAATTGCCAACTTTCTAGCCTGATTCCTGTGCTAAACTGACCTGCTGTCAACAAATGTTAAATGAATTAATTTGCATAGCAAACAGATGCAAAGTGCTCCTTTTTCCAGTGTACCATCTGTAGTTGCAGTGTTTCTTGTCAGTTCTCCAAGTACACAGGAATTCACATTCCCAAATAGCCGTAGGGTTCAGAGACCTGGCTGTGGGTGTACAAACACAAACAAACTGCACCCACTTGACTTCCACTAAAAACATGCATTCTTCGGCTCAAAATTGCACATAACAGCTTGTCCAACATTGGCTCCTGAGTAGGGGCAACTTGGTGGCTGGAGCTGTTGCAAGAGACTTGAGAAGTATGGACTTAGATGTTCTGCTGTATTCTGACATAATCGCAGACAAGATTAAGGGTGTAAACCTTTTTGTGGTTTTAATTTTTAATAGCCCTATCTCCTTCTGGTTTTGTGAGATTCAAGTTAGTAAGTGCCTGGCTGGATCTGGACTTTGGTCACTGATCTTCACATTGCTGTCTTTGATGAGAGACTGGCACCTCTGTCCTTCCCCTGAAGTTGATAAATGCTGGTAGTTCAATGATTTCAAAGTGGTTGATCCTAGAGACAACAATTGGGAAGAAGCACTTCCTGTAGGAATAAATTAAGAGTTCAGTCCAATTGAATCAAAATCTAAGAGTTATTGTAAGTATGAGGTACAGTGTTTGAAGACATAAGAGAAGGACTCAGTAGATTCAGAGCCAAAAACTTATTCCACTAAGATGAGAAATGATGTAAAGGTATCTGCAAGCCTCTTTTACTTTTATATACTTCAGAGGAAAGAGGACTGCAAGGAGTTGACGGTAAATCATTAATACTTAGGATGTGCCAAGTAGAGGGTTTGGATGAGAATGTTTTAAGCCTTTTTCTGAGGATGACAGAGAGCATTAAGGTACATGCATGTACATCTTGTATCCTGCAGATGTAACTGAAGAATGCATCAGTCATACGTAACATTGCTTAGTGGTACTAGACTCATTCATCAAGTCCTAATGTTTTTATATACTTGTGCATATGTGTATGCTTACAAACACTGTAGTGTGAATGTGTGAGGCATGTGGAGGTTAAAGGTTTGTCAAATGGAATGTGCGGTCTTGTTTTGGCAGAAAAATTCTCTCTATTCACGGGAAGCAACTGTATGAGTGTAGGAGTTATAATGGTGCATCCTTTTTTTTTCTCATATCTGCATGCTGTATTTGAAGAAAGGCTGTCAAAACCAGGTGCTTATGCCCTCCTTTCTTATTAATGATTATTGTATGGCTTTTCTCTGAAGAAAAGTGTTTGGGAATTAGAGTTTTCAAAGTGAATTACCTTCAAGCTCTATCCATCTTTAAATCCTGCAGGCATGATAATAGTTATGTGGTGACAGTCAAATAATATTTGTCCTACCTGCACTCATATGTACTTGAGGCAGTCTTCATCTCCCACAAACTGAAGAACGAAGGCACTTAAGTGCAAATCTTTGACCTGGAAGAGCTCTCTAGTGAAGAGTAGAGCACAGGAGCTGAAGCTCAGGTGATGCTGCTACAGTGCTGCTAGCCAAGCTGCCATTGCTGTCAGGGGAACTTTGATTATCAAAGCATGGAAAGACAGAGAAGACACAAAAACCTGAGTTTTCAGGGGCCAGCTTATATTTGAGCTTCACAAGACCAGCATTAGTACAGAGCCCTCCCTGCAGCAGATACATTTCTCTATTGCTTCAGAAAGGTTTTTTGACAAATTTGTTTGACTTTTAATCTGCGTTCAAGAAGTCTTTCAGTGTGTGTTCATAGGGCAACTTTTAAACAAGAAGGCCCAGACAGGACTTCTTGTAGAGCTTAGCATGTTCCTGTCCCATCCGGAGGAGATGAGGGCAGATGCTGGCATGTCACTGTCCACCCACCCACTGTACTTGGAGGTTGGTTCACTTGTACTGTTTTCATACTGGGCACAGACTTTGGGAGACTGCTGCTTGAGAAACTGCAGCTAATGATACTGCCTGTGTCATGCAAAAGGTACTTCTGAACTGGATTTCCATCAAATGAATCATTTTTGAAAGAGACAACAACTGAACAGAAATTTGCTTGTGAATCTTCACTTTAGAAGCAGAAACAGCACGGAAAAGGGAGAAGCTTATCTGCCCAACCCAGGCTGGAAAAAAAACAAATTAAAAACCTACACAACAGAGAGAAGAGAGCAAAGGCAGTTTCTTAATTAGCTTACTGATACTGTGCAGGATCACAGCATACGGCTGTCCTGGGGCTTATATGATGAGCAGAGCGTTTAATTCGTGCTAGTAAGGAGCTGTTAAGGTTCATCCTGACAGTTCCTGATGTTTAGCTTGTAATATAAATAAATTATGCATAGATTGTAGCAGCAGAGACATAACCTAGTTACATGCAACCTGGATGCTTTGCAGTCAAATCTGAAGTATAAATGTAAAGTTTTGCACTTGCTTATTCCCTTCTGTCATTACTTAGGAATTAATCTAGGTCCCTTCTCCCTGGGCTGTCTGTAAGAGGAATCTACAAAAAATGTCTGTCACTGTGGCAGGATGAAGAGCAAGACAGAAACAAAGCTCACCGCAAGCATTGTAATGGACATAGTTTGCTTTGGAAGGCATGGGAGCCATGATCCTTTATTAGATAAATGCCATCTTGGTTTTGTATTTTTGAGATTCTTCTCACATTTCAGCAAGCATATGTGTTAAAGCAAGCAGAGCCTCTTTGCCTTTCCTCCAAGCAGAGACTGGAATAATTTGGAAGCTAAGTAGCTGCTGCTGGGCATCATGGAATTCTTGTGTAATGCGTTTCTGCATCATTTTGCATTACAGGAGAACAAGCTAAGGCCCTCCAAGTAGGTCATGCAGGAGGTAACTAGTCAGCACTTTACTGAAAAGGTATCACACGATGTTTTGATATAGAAAGCCACAAATAACAAAAGATAGACTTGACATCTGTACGTTGTTAAACTGTACTGCTCACTGCTGAGCTCCTGCTTATTGCAGGGAGCTCTTGCAGACAGGGCTGCTGTGAATATGAGATAGTAGTAGAGTGCTTTGTAGGTTTCTTGTTCTGTGCCAGCGTCTCTGAAGTACGGACTAAGCATGTGAAGAACTTTTTGGGGTGGCTTTTGGTATGTCCTCTTTTCAGCGTTTGACCAACTAAACAAAACCAGTCTCTATTCACATAGGAGGCCAGGCTGCCCTGCTGCTTTTCTCGTGGGTCTAGCTGGCGAGTGGATGCCTAAGTGGAGGAGAAATCTCCAGTGGGATCTCCTGCCCAGATCTGGGACACTTTTTCTGAGTTTAACAGATGCTTCCTACCTGATGTCAGTATCAGCAGAGCTCCTTGTCTTTCTGTTGACTTCATTTGGACTTTAGCTTCTTCCTATTTTCTTTACCATGTTCTTTCCTTGATTTCCACATCAGCTGTCTGCTGCCAGACACCACTGTGTTGTACAGAGCTGTTTGACCAGTGGTGCCTGAGTCAGTCTGTGTCACAGCAGCTTCTTTCTTTTCCTCTCTTATTTTTATAGAACAATGAATTTAATACTTTCTGATATTTCATGTGAACTGAAGTATGGAACTCACTCTCTGAGTGAAATGAAGGAATGATTTTAAAATGCTGTATGTTCCTCCTTCGGGGTATTCAGTACCTAGAAATATGCTCAGAAATAGAGTGCATTTACTGCAGCTGTTATTTATCAAGTCTCCTTTGGCTGACATCCAGATACAAATTTCTGAATAGTGAAGCAAAGAGTGGGTGTCTAAGGGTGTTTTTATAGTAAAGGTTCTGACTGTCAGCGTAGGTGGATAGAACAACTAATATATTTAAATTAGACTCATGAGAACCTTGTAGATTTTCTCAGCTGAAGTATATAAAACTCAATGTGTGGATAGTGATGATGCTAGGGTCTAGCAAGGTGTGCGTACTTCCTGTCAACTTGGCCACAGCATTGCTCTAACTCAGCCCAGTTGTGCAGTGCCACACACTGAGCCCACCAGGAAACTTCAGTCACCTGTAGCACTCCAGTTTGTAATGATCACAGGTATCCTTACCTTCTTCAACAGTGCTGAGACAGACTATATAGGAGTAAATACTACTTTTTTGCCTGGCAATAAAAAAGTAGCTATCGTTGTTTACACTAGTAAAAAGTAGGATGCATTTGGGTGATCTGAGACCCTGCAGTGTGCACAAAGAGGCTGTTGAAAAGAACCCATCACTGTATCAGATTCAGTTCTCAGCCACCCTTCTTCTAGAGAAAGGTGGAAATTTTACTAGGAGGATGTCTTGAAAATCTCCAGTTATTTACACAAAAGCTAAAGTCCCCAACCTGTGGTCTTTGTCCCCAGGTCGGTCTCCAGACAAAGTGCTTTTTACACCCACTGAACTGAAGTTTTATGTGAGTGTTAGTAATACTCTATCTTCTGGCTGACAGCTTCACCTGCAGCACTGTGGGATAACAACTGATGTCCCTTTCCAGTCAGGTGGCAGGCACAGCAATAGTCTCAGAAATAGTAGTTTTAATGTTGAAAAAAAAAAAAAAAATGTCTCTTTGCTTGTAATTTCAGGTTTCTCTTTGTTATTAAAAAAGCCTGCAACCACACAAAAGGTTTCCACATCTGTCTTTCAGATTGTTAGGGGGAGCACAGTGGGGACATTGTTACATGATTTGCATTGAAATACTGCAGATTAAGTGCTGTGTATTTAATTATTTTTAAGTCTTTTTCTCTTGAGGATAATTTTGGTGCATGGCACAGACAGTAGTAACAGCTCACCTATCCTAGAGCTGATGAGTACCAACTCCGTTCTGCAGATGTAAATGTTAACCTTCAGACTTGCATATTATTCAGACAATTATTTGTTGATAATGGTAACCTTATCTAAAGCATGAACAGATTTCTCAGCACATTCCCGTCTACTTTCTGAAGTCTTTAATACCCACAGGCTGGATTCCTGCTTGATGTGTTTCTATGCTGGTAGGTATTTACTTTTATTTAACATTTACTTAGTGGTCCTCTGTTTTGTTTTCCCAGGCAAAGCATATATTTTAACATCATTACAAATCCTTTTTCACTAGTCATGTCTACAGTCTGGATTCCAAGAATTTGAGGAAGAATCCAGGTCACTCTTTCCAGTTGATTTCCTTCCTATGTACTCATGTCTCACTCCTAGAATTGTTCTTTTGAGTGTGTTGTGTATATTTACAGCAAGCACCTGTGGAGCTTTCTGTGAAGCCTTTGCAGTGTGCTGTAAGAAAGTTTATATTGTTGGTTTTAAAATACATTTTAATGGACTCTTGGGATGAAAACTGGGAAAGTCAGGGAAAGCAGCTGAGGAAGTTGTCTCTTCAGGTCTTCTTGGGTTGAAGAGACAAGGCAAGAGAGGCAGACTGTACAAACACCAGAGGTCAGTGACAGTTGTTATACCACTGTTTTGTGTGAAAGTAGTTTGGGTTGTTCTTCCTCCCTATTCCCACCCATTTGAACAGGTGTTCAACTTTATTTTCATTTATAACAGGATTTTGTCCATCCTTAGTGCCTCAAAAGCCCTGCAGAGTTCCTGTTTCAAGTTGTTCAGATTTTAAAAGTACCTTTACCTTCATCTCTAGAGGTTCTTGATATTAAACAGTCCCAGTAAGCAAGTCACTGAGATAATGTGTTTCATTCCAAAATCTTTGGGTCATTCCAGTTGTTGCATGACAGTCTCACTCCTAACCGTTAACAAACACCTCAGCTCTAGGGGTTTACCTTCCTTTTCTATTCAGTGTCTTGTAACAAACACTCCATCCACTGAAGAACTGATTTTCTTCTGATATAAAATAATGCTTGTCTAATGTGTAGAAAAGTTCAATGAGAAACAAAACCCTACCCAGATCTGTCTGTTGTGTTGCATATTTGTCTGTTGCGTGACTTTCAGGAAGTTTCTGTTCGGGGAGAGGCTTTGCATTCCTTCTGTGGAGTGTCACCCAGTGCGAGATGACTGCAAATCCTGTGTTAAAGTCTGATCTGTCACCTATTTGTTGATTTTCATTACTCTTGAAAGAAGGGGGTTCATAAATTTTGTTCTGAAAGCTTCCTTTGGAACATGACTTAGTTACATCTTTTTTGTATAATAGATCTGTAAGGTCCAGAACAATTCCAGTACAGATGTGAAATTGGAAGGGATTTTTCCTTACTCTTGTCAGTGGCATGCTATTCCATCACAGTTTCTGTCCTTTTTGGTGACCAATACAAGCACTAGCTCTCTCGTCCACTTTTGTCTCCACAGTCCCATGACTACCAGGCAATGTTTATCAAAGAGGTAGATAGAATAGAGTCTGAACACCCCAAGACAAAAATGCAACCTGGTGTTTTCCTGGGTTGCATTTTTTCAGGGTTGCTCCAGATGATGGAAACGAGCCCTGGAAGTACTTCTGGGATTGACAGATGAGAACTTGCTCTCAGTGCATACTGTCTTTATTTTCACCATCCCCACATGGCTGTGTTGTTCCCTGTTAGATGAATCCCATGGGCTGCGGAAATTGCATTACCCAGGGAGGGAGGCCTAGCAAAATCCCAAGAGTGTTGGTATCTATAGAGCAGATGTTTCTGCATGAGATGCTTATAAGAATACATTTTCTGATGTGTTAGTTACAACATGAAAACTGCAAAGTTCAATGGCTTGAGAACTTATTTGTAGCATTAATTAGACACTAATTTGATCCTGTAGAGTTTTCATGGTTATTTGTGTGATATATGTGGGAATTTTTTCTTGAGGCATTAATTTTCTGTAAATTATTCTATAGCTGAAGAAACAGCAAGTGATACTGGCAAGCCACTGATACACTTTTATAGCATCAATTCTAACCTTATCAGTGTCCACCTTTAATCATAATACAGATCAAGAAGAAAGCAGCACACAAAATAATGTGATGCTGTTAGTAACTAAAGCAGTATAAAAAAATACACTACAAGTGTGATAGCACAAATGGACCATTGAAAAATCATACAAATGGCTGTGAGCAAGAAATGTGTGAAGGATTTTTTTGGCAAAATTTGATTTATTTATTTATTGAAGTCTGCAAGTGTTCCTGATGTATTTTAGCTCTCTATTTCTAAAACTTAATGAGGGAATAAGAAATGTGATTCACAGCTCCAGGTAAGACCATTTTTAGTGCATTTCTGTCACCCTCAAGCTTAATAAGTAACATTTCACTTTAATAGATGTGCTTGGAGGTGGAGTTGCTATCGTTTATTGTTATAACTCCTGAATGGTATCACAGAGGATTTGAATTCTAATTTCAGTTTCATAAAGACTTTACATTAAAATTCACATTTGGGCTTTTAATACAAAAGGATTACTACAACTGGAGCATATAGAATTCTCTCCTCCATATATCCTGTGGAATCATATTTAGATATCCACTTTAACTGTCTTTTATTAGCTATTGCTAGAGGTGAGGTTGTGTGTTAGGAATTGGGGAAAGGATTTATTTATCTGTACATTTGTGTTCTTATTTAAAAGTTAATGTGCTGTTACAGCAAGCAGCTCACACTTAAATGTCTTCAGATATTGAGAGGTCTCTGAGAAAATGTGGTGAGTTTTTCCCTAGTCATGCAGTTAACACACCACCCTGCCTGAGTGGTGAGGAGCCATGAGAGGTGGTTGATTTGTTAATTACTTGGAGATTGGCAGTTCCTCTGGTTAGTTTAAAAGAAACATTGGCTGCATGATCCTGATGCAGAAGGCAAGGATTGGATCCTGAGCTGTGAAAGCTAAACCTTACATGAGTCTGGGGAAGTCAGACACCCAGAAAGGTTTGCTGTGGTGGTGGTGAAATTAGTGCATTTCAGCTTTGGGAAAACTTTCCATAGAGGTTTTGCCAGCAAACACTTATAAGAATCTTTTGCTGCTCCATTTCCCACCAAAAAATTACAGATAAAAGATAAGGCGGCAAGATGAGGGGTTTGGGGAGAGGGGGTGGAAAGGCAGCATTTGGAAAATTGACTTGAATTTTATTTATTTATTGAGCAATAGCAGGTTGATGCTTGTGTAAGGCTGGGATTTCAGTACATAGTGCTCATGCTCACTGGACAAGTGAGGCTAAGTTTTCCCCTCTAACAGTTTCTGTACTCACGGATACATGCAACTTTAACAACCCCAACTACTTTTCAGTGCTCTGTCTCACATCTTTTACCCCCACCATTCTCTTGTGCAGTATTTGGAGAAATTTAAAGCCATATAAACATACTGAGTGTTGTCTTTTAGCTTCTAAATGTGACTGATTCAGGCTTTGTACTGATTCTGCTGTACACAGTGTGAAAGGTGGGCTTTTTAATGTCAAATTGTGGGATTTTAACTGGGTGCAGTAACTTCCAGTCAGAAAGCTGGGGATACAGAACAGACTTGGAGAACCTTTGTGCAGTCAAAGAGACACCAGGTGTACATGGTGACTCCCATCTGACTTCTTTGGAGCACGCAGGAGCCAAAGTGAAGAACTATTTTATATACAGATTATTTAATTAATTAAAATAGTTTATGGTACACCTCGTTTTATTCAGTTTCTGTGGCCACGAGTTCCACTGAGTAGTCCTGTGATTTTGCATGTTTTTTAAGGTGGTGAAAGTATTTTCAGATTAAAATTTCAGGCTTTGAAATAAAACTTTGGGTTTGCATGCTGTTTGCTCTGACAAATCCTGTCCAATTTAAGATTTATCACTGGATTCACTAGCAATGCAGAAGAATGGGCTGTGACTGTTCCCCTTTTTGTTCAGATTCAGGGAGTTGCAGATGTGCATTGCCACATTTTGCTGAGATTTAACAGGTTTGTCAGACGATTGCCTCTGAAATGTTCATCCAAGATAATGAGTTATTCATAATTTTAGTACAAATCGACACCTTCAGGTGTGTTGGTGAAGGTCAGAGGGCTAAATTTTCCTTTAAATCTCTCTGTTAGGAATGTAAGTTCAGATGGAGCAGAAGCACGCAGAAGACTAAGAGAGTGCGATGGCTTGGTGGATGCCCTCCTTCATGCTCTACAGTCTGCAGTTGGCAAGAAGGATACAGACAATAAGGTGAATTTCAGTATTAAAACTTAATGGATGTTTCCATTAATTTAGGCTGACATGTTGCACTGGGGTTGACTTCTGTTTGCTAGTATCAGAAGTGGATTATGGTTGCCTCAGAAAAGACAGTAATTATCTTCCTCTCATCTCTGTCATGATAATCCGTGGTACTGTCCTGATCATGCTGTGGTAACAGCATGATGCTGCTATGTTACTTTGTGTGGCCGATGACATGAGCAAAGGCAAGTGGTTGTGATAGGTGGGGACAGTAGTCCTTTATCATCATCAGTGACGTTATTGCTGTTGTTCTGCGTTACTTAATTGACCTTTTAAGTGCAGTCTCCAAATTGGAATTCTGTCCCATTGTATTGTGCTTTGCACAATGCCAGCAAAGGAGTCAGTTCCCACTTTAAAGACTTTTTTCAGCACCATCTCTAAGAACTTTAGGACTTAGACATTAAGAGAGTATCTTCAGACATGCAGCAATTTCATTGTGGCTGATTTTTTTAGGTGCTGGATTTGATTAATCTATTCTTTATTATCATCTCATCCTGCAGTGCTTAAGAGCATATTTATATGCATAAGGAATATCATAAATTTAACCTGCTTAAAAAAGAAAGAGCATGCTATTGCTTTTTAATGCCAATAAAGCTTATAAAGCGTTGTTACTTTATTCTTTTTGAGTCGCACCGTGTGATGGACTGTACAAGGGAATTATAAAGCCCTGTCACTTAATCAGATAATTTTGGAAGTGGATTTTGTAACCACCTGGTGGTTTCATTGCAACCTACAGAGCATTGCTCATGTCAGAATCTTACGTGCTGTGGATTAGCTATTACAGGACATGTGAGGAATTCAATGAGAGCACAAGACGAACGTTTTGACCAGAGAAAATTTAATAAAATGGGCTCCTTGGGGATTTAAAGTTTTGAAAAATGAGAGAGAGGTTTGTATTAAAATAAGATCCTTGTATGATCATTTTCCACTGTGCATTTGATCTTTTGGTGAATTGTATTCTTTATGTAAGATCAGGTGGTATTTTCAATTAGAGAGTTTTCATTTTGAATGGGTGCTATTTATGAAGCACTTCACTGCTGGAAAATAAAATCAATTTTAGAACAAGAATGAACCTTAATTGAAGGGATTTTGACTAAATTTTCCTTGAAAGCTACATTCTTTTTCTGGGGCAGGTGGGCTTTTTTTAAATTCCTCCAAATGCTCTACTGTATAAACTAATGGTTTGCTACTAAAAGGGTGCAATACTACGTATAACACACATTTCTCTGTAACAGTCTGTGGAGAACTGCGTGTGCATCATGCGAAACCTTTCCTATCATGTCCACAAAGAGGTTCCCGGAGCTGATAAGTACCAAGAACTGGATGCCAGTCAGACTGCAAGTGTGGGAGGCTCTCAGAAGAAGAAGAAAGATGATGCTGGTTGCTTCGGTGGGAAAAAAGCTAAAGGTATGTGTTGCAGAGAGCTTGGCACTGGAAATGGATTTTGGGGGTGAATTTTGCAAAATCGTGATTTTTGACTGCATGTTTGTAGTGTCATGGCATGTGTTATCGTCCTTGTTGCATTACTGCTAAATGTTTGGGAATTTTTTCCACAATCACCACAGTTTTGTTTGGCTTTAAACAGGAGTGGTGCATGCTGACAGATTACACCGCTGTTGGACACAGGCAGATGTGCTCTCCCTCGCCTCTTCTCTGCAGTGCTGTGTTCTTGCATTTGTCAAATCTTTGCTCACTCTACTTGCTTGACTGGATCTTGGCTGCATAGCATGTGCCACGGCCTCTGGAAGCGAGACCAGCATGCATTTATCCCCTGCATGGTAGTCCTGTGTGTGTATCTTCCATGCCTGCAGTCCCTCACATTTGAAAACAAATTTACAGCCTACCTTCCCACTCACAACCCAAACATACAACCTCCTAATTCAGTCACTCTTCCAGTAATTTAAATTGCAAACATGATTATGTAGCTTTTAATTGTCAGTCACTTTTAGACCTGTTCTCTCCTCTGGGGCATAAGTGTTGCAAATGAGTTTCATTACAAGGGAGGATTAATAGTCTCAGTAACCCTCCTTCCATCTTTCGTTTAGAAAGAGGCACTCAAATTATATCAGTTTTCTTTGTTGTTTTAGAAAAATTACTATTCTAGACTGAATTCAGAGATAATGAACTCTGTTTTCTGTTTAAGCTCCATTCTCCTCATTCATGTGTACTCGCATCCTGGCTTACTATTTATAGCCAGGTCTGAGGAAGGTTTTGGTCCTGACAAGCTGATACGGAATTGTTTGAACTTGACAGACTGTGCTGCATGTTACTCTTGCTTTGATCTGACCTATACATGTTATTAAAATATTACATGTTTCCATATGTGTTAGGGAAGTCATCACAGTGTGAACTTGCTTTTCCAGACTAGTCTGTCACCAGCTAGATATAAACTGTGTTAAAGAAATTAAAAATTATGTGCATCTTTGAATTGCTGGGGGAAACACTGAAGAAAGAGTTTTACCTCTGCCTGGCCAGCCAGTTCTCACAGTGAGTGACTGAAACTTCAGTGTGATATCCTTTAATATCACCTTGAACATGTGCTGACTCGAGCCTGTTCCCTGCTACTTGCAGTCCCTGTTGTTTTGCTGCTTGAGAGCAACACAGTCAGTGAAAACATTTTTAGACATAAAAGCTATGAGTGTGCAATGTGGGAGGAGGGGAGCGTGCTGATTGAGAACTGTCATCTTCCTCTTGATGATCATGTAAAGAGAGCGCTCTCGGGTGGCTGTCCTCTGTCAAGTGTCTGCCTGCTTCCTCTGGGGCCTACCTTTATGTATCTCCTGTGTCTGTACGTCCTATAGTTTCTGTTTATCAGCCAGAGCTCTTCTGATTACATCTTTCTGGACAAATTGGTCTCAAAATCGTCTTTGAACCCTTAGATTTCAGTGAGCAGTGCAGGCAGTCAGTGACAGCTTGGGCTTGGTTCTGTATGTACAGCAGGAAATGACAATTTCTAACGTATGTTTTAACATATTCTTTCCCCTTTTTTTAAAGTGTGTTGTTCTCTAGAGGAAAATCAACTGGTAGTAATGCTGAGCTCGCAGCTGGTTGTATGTAGATCAGAAGGATAAAGGGGGACAGGCAACTGTTGTGTAAAAGAGATAAATTAAAACCCATTAATAAATGTGCTTCTGAAATTGTAAAGAGAAGCTTCCTTTTCTCACTTTTAAATTTATGTGAATCCCTGGTCTGAACCTGCCTTAATTTTCTCAGTCTAGGACTGTAAATGTGTCAATTCCCTCCCCCTCTTGTTCACTTGATCTTGCAATGTTTCCATGTTTCTTTCACTTCATGGTCATTGATCATAGCATTCAAACACCTCTACAAAGGGCTGGTCATCCTTCTGTCCCCTCAGTTCTGTAGGAACCTTTTCATTTAATGAAAAGAGGAATCAAGAAAAGCTGTGCAGAGAAAGATTTTTATTTTTTCCCAGTAGGAACCAAAGGGAAAAAGTAGAATAGCTTGTTTTGGTTTGGTTTTTTTTAATTGGTTAAACTTCTGTAGTATTTTTGTAATACTCGGGTTTTAAACCTTTTCTGTGAAACTCTGGCTCTTTATGACTGTTCCTTTGTATTTTCTTCCTTCCTGTAAATTTTTGTTTTTCTTTTGCTGCTTTTCTGGTAATTAGAGGAGTGGTTCAATCAAGGTGAGTTGTTGCAATACTTTCTTTTCATCATCACCATAATATGCTTTGTTCAGCTTTCACATGCAAGGTTTAGAGCTGATCTGAGGGTCTTGCTCATATCACCTTTTCCTCTGCACCCCCAGAGCATCCTCCTGTTCATTCCAGTAGGCATGGAAATTGAGTGAGCATTTGCAGTTTGGTCTTCCCACACTGAGAATATTAAAAACAAGGTTTTATTCATTCGTGGTGTAAGTGCAGTGAGGTAATTGATTTGCAGCTGGCCTGGTAACACTGTGAGAGAGGGAGCACCTACGTGTGCACATTGTCATATCGAAGTACAGCTTTGCTAGCAGTATGGGTAGCAGTAGGCATGAAAACTCAGCAGCTTTGATGTGTATTCTCAGGGTTCCTTGGTATTTTGTCAGCTAGGGCACGAATACCTGGGCTGCTGCATCTTTATTACTGGCACTCAGACTAGCTAGATGAAGCTACCTACCCCAGTAAATGCCTCTGGGGATATGCCCTTTAGTTTCTCATCCCAGCACAAGTAGTAAAATTGCAGTCAGAATACACAAGGCTGAGACTGAAGTTTGCCTCCCTTGATTGTCGGCTGGGAAGTTGTTAGGCTGAGTGCCCTGGAGACTTCCACTGTTACTGAGACTGATTCTGGGATAAAGGCAGGGTCATTTTTAGTTTGTGACTCTTGCTTCAGATCAATGAGCTCTGAAGGGCTGAGCTAAAGGAGGAATGTTGGGAAAACAAAACCAAAGCTAATTGTGCCACCCAACAAATGCTGGTCAGTAGTATTGTGAGAGACATTGATTGCAGATATGGCTGGTGAGCCTGCAGAGGATAGATGTCTTGGCAATACAGAGCTCAGCCCTTGCTTTCTGACCCTCTGCTGCAGTCTGGGTCAGTGGGTCTATTAACAAGCACAGTACAGACTGTTGGGGGGGTGTTATGCAAATCTCTCTTCAACTTTTTAACCAGAAAGAAGGCTTTTGGGGATTAATCTGTCAGCAGAAATGGTCCAGCTGAATAGCTGTGTTGATTATGTGGTAAAGAAAAATGACATTTGAGGAAAGTCACCAAGATTCGTGGTTAATAACGCTGGGTCGCACTTCAAAGCGCTTACTGAGTTTCTGACAGATTGAAAATGCCGAAGGTCATGTTTTAGTTATTTCTTACATAATTAAAAGGGGGGGGAAGGGGGAAAAAATTAATCCCACTGTTTTCGGAGACTGTAAATTGCATCTTGCACAAGCAAGTCCCATGTCAGGCAGTTTTCTCAAACCACAGTGCTGTGCCAGTTCCTACAGCCAGGTCTTATAAAACAGACCTGTCAACAGGCATGTTTAAAGCTGTCTGTCTCTTGGCAAAGTTTGGAGCTATGCTTCCCATCCAAGACCATCCTCTTTCCTCTGGCATACCTCAGGCTTGAAAATTTGAAGGTCAGGGAAATGCATAGAAGGGCAGAAAAAGGATATTGTATACCTTTTCTCCTGCTGGTATGGTTGTTCCAGCATCCCTGTGCACTAGAATTATTGACAGGCTTGAGTGGCAGAAGGGGTGTTCAGAGCTATGGAAGCTGTTTTTTTCATGATCTGCATCAGGCCAGGGGAGGTTTGCAATTGGTAGGCTCTTTAACTTGCAAAATTTGGTCACCTTTTTTAGAAACTCCAAACCAGTATTTGTGGGTGCTGTGAAAATAAATGGGAAATATACCAGCTGGGCCACAGATTGAAAACTTGGACTTCTAGACAGATTGCTTTTGGGCTATTCTTACAGCTTGGTCACTTCCTCTCTAAAGGAAAGCCATGGAAAATGTAGGAGCTTCAGGTATTTCTAAATCTGGCCCTTGCTGAATTTGATTAAGCAAGTAATTTGTAGAGTTGAAATCCCCTTGGTCAGAGCTCTGTGTTCTGAATTGCTTCCATTTATAAACAGCTGGCAGCTTCTGGTTTGAGCAGATGCAGTTTTGCCTGCAAGGTGGGTTAGTTTCTCAGAGGGCTGAGAGTCAAACTAGCAAAGGCTTCATAGGAGATGGCCACTATTTGCAATCTGGCCCAGAAATTGAGAGATGGCAACTGAAGATCACAGAGCACAGGTGGAGTGTGCTGTCGTAATGAAAGATGGTTTAGGAAATCAGCAGCTGCTTCTGCATTGCCAGCTCAAAAGATGTAGCAGCCAACAGTGCTCTCCTGCACAATCTCTTCTGTAAAAAGTTATGCACAAATACATACTGCTTACTAAACATTGTGCTAGAAAGAAGTGAGCTCTTATGGTGCTATCACAGTTCTTCAGGGCTAATGGGAGCACCAAATCCCAATCTTTAAATTAGAGGGAACTTCAGAAGTGAATGAGTAGTTGTGTTGAATAAGATCTAGTTCTCCAGGTAAGTGTTCTGAGGTTTAAACTAGCTAATGCCAAGGACATGAGACTTGGGGTCATGTGAAAGAACAGTTTGTCCTACTTGTAGGTAAGATGGAGGTAACATTTATTGGTCTAAGTCTGTAATCGTTCCTACACTGACTTCCTTCTGTGCCTTCCTCCCTCCCCCCACCCCCCCAGTGCCTTTGCCCTGCTTTTTTTTCCTGTCAATGCTCTAAGTGTCAACAAGGATTTGCAGCCAGTAACCAAGTTCAGCTGCTATTATAAAATGTAACATCCTTTTGTGATGCACAGCATTTTTTCTTTCTGGCATTTGGTCTCCCAAGCAATGTGTTTCTCATTCTTTCATGGAGCAAAAACTTGATGGAGGGCTGCAAAGTGCAGCTAATTCCTGTCTCTTCCTTTAGGAAAGGTAGCTTCCAAAGGGGTGCCATGGTACCTGGCTGCATGACTTTCTGGCAGCTTAGATTGTCTTTTTCATACTTTCATGAAGCAGATTGCTTCAGATGAACAAAACTTCTGGACGCATGTTTTGTTTTGCATAGTAGTAAAGTTGGCTGGTGTTCTGTGCTGGCATTTCAAAGCAGAAATGTGTGATATTTATGAAGAAGGGGAGGGGATGGAATACCACCTTAAGGTTCTCCCCTTAAGATGCTCCCTCGCCCCCCCGCCCATGTTATTTCAAAACGTTCCTATAGGTATTTAAAGGCTCTGTAGTAGTGTGTGTGTGTGTTTATCCTTTTGTCAAGAGAGGCAAAGTGGCCATTGAATTCACTGCACAGAAGCTGTACCAGTTCCCAGCTATAACAGGGCTGGGACTGACCTTTCCCATGTAATGCCCTGTTCCCAGAAAAGAATCAGACTAATTTCCACATTACCTTTTCAAGGACCATTTTCCTGTTTGCTTTTAATCATCCTGACTGGTGGAGCTTTTATCCCTTCCTGGAAACCTCTATTAAGAGCCTGGTAGAGTCCCTGTGCAGAAGCCACCTCTGGCAGCTTCAGTTGTGGTGTTTTGAATTCATCCCATCATACCTGCCATCCCTGCTCTGAAGGGAAGGGGGACTGAATAACTTGATTCCCCTCCCCAAAAGAAATTATTTGGGAAAGCAAAATTGTGTATTACTGTCCTCTGAGTCAACACTGATTCTTGTGCTTCTTTCCAAATCTCCCTCTGCTGTCAGTATTTCTCTGATGGCAAGGTGCCTGCTTATCCCACAGCACCCCTACTTACCCACGGCTGTGTGTCTCCATGGGGAGAGAAGAAGGGATAAAAATGAACATATTCTTCCCCAGCTATTTCCATAACATTGAATTCCCACCTAACTAAAACTGAAGTCCAGGTTTTGTTCTGCTTTCTGTGAAGGATTATGTGAATTAAAACTGATGTAATGGCTTGAAACTGCCTCTCAGTAAATGTGTGGAATTATTTCCACTGGTTTCTAATAAATAGTCAAAATGGCACTTTATTGATTGAAGGGCAATTCAGGGTTAAGTTGTTGGCTGCTGCTGTACAATATATTAAATCTAGGCCTTCCTGTCTGACAGTGACAACAAGAATAGAGGCTGCAAAGCAAACCTGTTGTTTTTTGCTCTGCTTTAGCTAAGCTTCAGATCAAAATTTCTTGATGAAAATAACAAGTAAATACTGGACTTCTGAGGAAGGGGAATAGCTTTGCCAAGAAGGCAAATGGCACAATTTTTAAAGATTTTTAAGTACTCTTAGGACCCACTGAATTGCTCGTGCTGAGCATGTTTGCAGATCAACCTGCAGGTAGCACAGATGTTTTCCCAAGGTTGCTGCTGCTAAAATCACAGCATTGCAGCTGGATTACAAGTCAGATATGTACAAATATGAATAATAGTCTGTGATTTATATTCTGAGTCTATATTTTCTCTCATCTTGCAGATGCACATGACAGTATCTTACCTGTCAGTATGCTGACAGTCTTTTCCATCTGTTGTCTTATTTTTTTGTACAGGAAAGAAGAATGGAGATTTGGACAGGAATTTTGATACACTTGATTTGCCTAAGCGGTCTGAAGCAGCAAAAGGTAATGCTAATGTTTGTGCTTTTGGAAATAACAAGTAGTATGGGGGCAGGAAGCTTTTAAAGGGGCTTGAGACCTGAGCATATCAGGCTGATCTCTTTTTTTTTTGTATTCAGTTAATTGAAATAATGGACGTGTCAGTGCTTGTTGTTATCTAGTATTCAATATTCAAAAGCTGGATACAGCCAGCTTTTACATAAAGCTGCTGAATGGGTGGAATTTTGTAGAAGCCCATCTGATTTGGTGTTAGGTGATTGCAACTCCACAGAGGGGTGAGTGCATACTCTTTTCCTTTACAACTCCATTTGCAAATTGCCTGCACTACATGTGAATGTGTGTTCTGAAATGCATTAGGTGAGTGTACTTACCACTAAGGTTTTCCCTTCACTGGCATCTCTGTAGTTCTTCAGTGCTACAATGAATTGGAGAGTTACAGTGGGAAATGAGTTCAAATCTTTTGTCTTTACTGATAGTTTTCTCCTGAGTACAGTATCCCCCTGTCTGCAGTGAGCAGTATTTGTAGTTTTCCAGAATCAGGTTGACAGAAAAATTTTTCTGCGTTGTGCTATTGTATTTCAGCTCTGGCAGAGGTGAAATCTTTCACAAACAAGCTGCATTCCCTTCCTGGTATTCTTTTATTAATTGAAAATTAGGAGATGATTTAGGACCTCATCAGACTTCTTACAGCACTGGATGGTGTTTTGAGACTTGCACAGGTTTTCATTTGAGTGTGTGCAATGTCATCGCAAAGATTCAGCCATTGTCATGGCAACTGCTGTGGTGCCACCCTGTCAACTCAGCCCTGCAGGAAATGCCTCTCCCACAGTACCTTAACCTTGGGTGATCTGTGAATATCCGCAACTACCTGAGCATTCCTCAGAAAGAAAATCTGAAACTCTTCCTGCATAACTTGCACAATTTCAGAGAGTATAAAGAGACGGTGTGACTCCATGGAGAGATCATTGGACTTGGGATAGCAGAAGTATGCTATTTAGTGACCTTTATTGAATCAACTGATTTGTGCTTCAATTTTCCTTACTGTTTACTGAGGCTGGCAGCAGCAGAGGCCCTATCTAGCATCCTTAGATATGTACTGATAGTCACTAATGGCATAATGATTACATGTGTGAAGTGCTCTCACTTAAATTTGTGGGCAGTGAACCTCTGATATGCAAACTAATCCTAATATATGGATGGATCTGTCTATTTACAGGCACCTTTTTACAGTAGTACAGTTTACAGGCTAATGCCTAAAAGCTGATGTTAATATACCTCTTAGAAGGTGCAATGCCATCCTGCTTGGAGAGCTGCAGGAAACTTCTCAGGTCAAGGCTGGGCATTGATTACAGTGCAGAGCAAGGAGACATCTTAAGGATGGAGAAGGAGAGAAATGCAAAATACAGCAGGGGCTTCAGCACTTTCATTCCTTTCTAAATGTGACTGAAATATAGGTGCCCCTAAAGGGAAAAGATGAAAATCTAAGATTTCTGTAAAGAATTGGATGTTGTGCAACTTTCTTTAAGACAAAAATCTTTCAGGTGGCTCTGTCAATGGTAGAAGTTTTGTGGCATATCTGATGGGAGATGTATCTGTCTCTCTGAGTTTACACAGCTCTATCATACTCTATTGCTAGAAATCACACACCTCAAAGAGGTTTTGTTTGATAATTTCAAGATACCCCTATTTAATCTGAGACAAATAGGCTATGTATCTCATACTAGGTAGATTAGGTCAGGAGATTATTCCCACAGTGTTTTGAAAGAAGACCTTTGACATGGAAAAAGGCTTGAGAAACTACTTGCTTGTGTGCTAAGGCAAAAAATAAATTCAGTGATGCATGTTTTGTTGCCTGCTAAGCATCCTGTTTACACGAGAGCTCCTGGATATTAAAGGTTCTAACATGGCTGCTGGGACTTTGAATTGTTGGTAAGATGAGGAAAATAAAATTTTAGTTTTAAAATCCTTAAAAGCTCTGGTCAGATTTGTGCCATAGAGTGTAATTGGCTCTGATGAGATCAGCTCTCAGCTGAAGCAGAATCTCGTTACCAAGATTGAAAAATCATACAAGTTTCAATGATCAAAAGCACTCTGTTTGAGTGACACAATGAAGTGCTATTTCAAAAATCAACAATTATAGATTAATCTCTTTCATGTATTATTAAAGCCATATTAAAGTGAGTTTTCAGCTGGAATCTCTGTGGGAAAATGAAACTGCAGTAATAGGATTTGTTCATGTGATGCAGCAAACGAACACTGTGGTAGTTAACAGATACTGGGATGCAGTGTTGTGAAGGTTCCTGTAATCTTGCAGTTGACATCCATAGTGCTTATCTGGTGGATGTAAAGATGAGGTTTCAAGACCTTGACATGTGCTCTTAAGTATGATCACTGAGCTTAATTGATAGTGTGCTTATGGTTGCTTGAAAAAAGGCAGACTGGAAGCAATGAAGTAGTTTCAGACCTATTCTCTATCATCTCTGGATACTGTGCTTGGTCTCCAAATGACTTCAGTTACAGGAATCTCTGCCTGTCCTGTACCTGAACATCATGAACCCAGAAACTTTTGTAGTTTCCAGTTGGGATGTTGGGCTGGTTAGTGTCTGTGTGGGAGACAGCTCATATCCTGAACAGTCCAAATGGGCTCATGAGTTATTACCTTGTTTAAGTGCTGTTTGTTGGGATTTTTTTTCCTGAAATGTGTTCGTCCTGGAGAAAAATGAATGGATGAAGGTAATTCTTGTTTTTTTCAGAGTGATAAACTAGTCTCCTTTTCTTCTGATTGCATTTGGTTTTTTTAATGGAAATCAGATTTTGCTGCAGCACAGAATTTGAGCAGCCCTGAAACCATTTCTAAGCCTTTAACAATTTTATGTGCTAGGCATTCTGGCAAGGGAAAGCTTCCAGTTCAGGGTTGTTATCTGTGGTAAACTGGATAATATCAGATGGGAGAACTTGCAGTGCTTTCAGGAGCTGTCTCATCTTGATATTAAAAAATAAATATATATGCTCTGGCAGTGTCCAGAGTAGGGCTGTCCTCCTGAGGAGAGATTGCGGAAGAAACGCTTCTAGTTTCTTCCTTTGTTGAAAGGAGCGTATTTTTTTCTGATAGCCGAAGAGGGAGAAGATAAATTTTGGAGGGAAGTGCTAAGAGCTTGCACAGAGCCATATGAGCAGGAACAGCACTGACAAGAAACTACGAATGTTGTCCTCAGGACCTTGCTAAATTTAGTACTTTCAAAAATTGCTGTTTCTGTGGAGAGGGGGAAAAGTCATCTTGCTGAAATCCCTTTCCCAGTATAAAGTAGGTCACTGATGGTGATGTTGGCTGTCTCCTCTGCAGGATGTCCTCTTCTGCACTACCACAGTGCAAATGCTGATTTCTCCTGTGTACATATTAAATATAAAGGATAGTGCAATACCTTTGCTTGGCTCACAGAGTCCTTATTTCTGAGCAGGAATAGTGACAGGAGGCTCACGCATTGTGGGGAGATAAGGATTAATCATATCTGTGCGGTGCAAAGCATGTCTCAGATGGCAGGCCATGAGATAAGGCTTTCTGAAAAGAATCAGGATTGATATGTGTCAGTCCTCCGAAGATGTTATAAAGATTGTAACATTTAATCTTCCTGATGTGAAGGTGTGGATTGTCTGCCCCTGTTCAACAGTGCTGGAACATGGAAAAGGAGCGTGTCCAGAAGAGCAAACCAGCTTTTTACATGGAATCAGTGGATTATTCCTAATTAAATCCTTCTGTGCTGTTTGGTTTAAGCAAATGCTGTGGCTTCTTGTTTATGCACACATCTAATCACATAAAAGTAGATGTTCTGAGGTGCTGAAGTTCAACTATGATTAGGGAGTCAAAAGTGTTCAGCCATAAGGAGATATGTGCAGGTGCATTTCAGCCTGATCAATAGGCTAACTCATTCTTTCCTTTAAATCAGTTTTTATTTATCTTTTCTATTTTGATTATTTAAGCTTTATGGGAACATAAGCTTAGGAGGAGTCGAGCATACTGAACAAGTGCTAAAGCTGCTTATAGTTGAACAAGTCTATTTTGTTGTAGCAGGGACCTCACAGAAAAGGTGAATTCATTTGAAAGCTCAGCTTTGTATGTACACTTACCCTGGTCAGCCACCTATGTAGGCAGGGAATGAGATTTTGGGTGAGTTTGTCAGCAGGTGAATTTATTCTTTCTCTGTTATCTGAAATCCTGTCGCTTTCCATGTAGCCTGATGCTGATGATAGATTTTTGTATCCCAGAAGGTGAGTGTTTAAATTCACTTATAAATCTTTGTGTTACTGCTCCAGGAAATCAGACTTCTGGCACTGTCAGGGTAATGACTTTAACTTAGTAGATTACAAAAATGCCAGCAATTTGTCTTCACTAACATGTAGTGGGGGAGAGAAGAAGTTCACTGAAGCTTTCCTCAGACTTTAGGTTTGTAATTAAGATAAGCTGCTGTTCTCATTTCACTGCTGTTTTAATTTGCTTTCTTTAAATCTTTACAAGTTGACTCAAGCACTCACCTGCCCTTTCCAGCTCCCTTCAGTCATTAATTTTGATTGTCGTATTGTGAATAAGTGAGTAGAACTGATTGATTAATGGCACCATCCACGCCCCTCCTGCGCTTGCTAGTGGAAATTGAGGTACTGGGAAGATCTCCTCTGTGAGAGCAAGTAACATGTTCTTGTTTTAACATATTTTAAGGATTTCATGCATGTTATTGAGAGTTGCCATCAGAATTATTAAGTATTTCTTATTTCTGTTGCTTTAGCAAGCAGAGGATTCATTTTGACCAAGTGTGGTTTTCAGATTTTACAAAGCAGTGAAAGATTTCTCATCTGTCTTCCAGTGCATTGAGTCAGAGAAAATTTATTGCCTTGAATAGGAAAATTCCCATATGGAACCTGCCCTTGCCAGACTTTCTCCATTCCAGTACCTGTAAATTCTCATTCTTTTTCCCAACACCTGCAAGGAATTCAGAGCAGGCACCTGTGATTTTAATTTCTTTGCATATACACTGTTTCCATAGCAGACTGCTAATTGTTCTAGAGTACTCCACTTTAATGTCATAATCTTCTGCAATTCTTATGTTGAGCCACTTGTTTGCTCAAAGCTGGGTTGAAACATGACAGTTGCTTCCCCTGGCCTGCTGAGCTGTGCTCTACAGGTGGAAACTCTTTATTTGTGGTCTTTATGAATGTGTTAATATTGTAGAACATACATTTTAAGTTTAGAGATGAAACTGAAGGGTTTGAAAATCTTATGGGGAGATGCCTCTGGAATGTGAATTGAAGGTCTGGGGGTACTATTATGTCTTTTGTCTTTTTTCTGCCCTAACATATCTTCTTCCAATTAAACGAATGAAATAGTATCTTGTTTTCTTAACATGGCAACTCAAGCAATTCAGACTGGTATCAAGTGTATTATTATAGAACAATGATTATATTTGTTTCAAGTAGATTGGCCTAAGCCTGTAAGATTTGTAGTCTACACTGACATACTGTGACACCTTCTGTGTTCTAATGATGTGTGCACTTCTTGCATGAAGCAGATATGGAAAGTGTTAATCATTTAGCATGGATTTTAAAAGGAGTGCAAAATCCTGTCACCAACAGTTAACTTGGTAAAATTTCCTTAAAACAGAAAATCATTTAGGTAGGAGTATTGCTCTTTTTACATGAGTTGTTTTTTAGAGAGTCTCTGTAAACTCTAGATGAGGGGAGCAGTGATGGGTGATGGTGACTCACCTGCAGAGATAAGGTGTTTTTTTCCTTTGACTTCTGACCCAATCCTATTCCTAGTATATACTCCAGGGTACCTATAAGGAAACTTGCTGTAGGATTGTACCTGTTAAAAAAATGTTTTGCAGTTCTTGCTTGAGAAGTTTTATGTTGACCAACAAGGCAGGAGAAGGAATGAGTGGAAGATCTATCTTGCTTTTCAGAGACAACTTTGAATATGGAATGAACACTGCTCATTTGTCATGATGCTTCCTGTCACTAGCGATTTTTCAGTTCTTGCTGCCTGTTGCCAGGATCAGTTGGTTCTTTGTGGTAGGTTTGTGTCAGACCCATGCAGAGCTGTTGGACTTCATTGCTAAAACAGTCCTAGTAGTTATTCAGAGTCTTGTCTTGTGATAAGCTCACTGTTCTGCACAGATGTTGCATAAAATAAATCATTAGCCCAACTCTTGAGGGTTGTTCCTTCCTTGTTGCATTACTGCAGGTAGTAAGCCTTTAACAGCTTGGCCTTTGAAGGATGTTGTCCACAGAATGATCTCTGTTTCCTTTTACATAACTCATAGCATAAGGTTTAAAAAAAAAAAAAAAAACCAAAAAAAAACCCAAAAAACAC
>NDXB01016521.1:54315-94505 GCA_002631895.1 Agapornis roseicollis
AAAAAAAAAAAACCAAAAAAAAACCCACAAAATAATCCCTGCTTTTGTTGAGCAGGTATTGAACTGTCTTTGAACTAGCTGAGCAGTGAAAGCAGCAGATTTTCACCAGATAGTGTGTTTTACCTGGCAGGTACCCATGGTGAGAGATTGTCATGGATGTCATTAAACACCAGCAACTAGACAAAATCTTTCAGGCTTTTATCTTGGTGCATGCTGCTGCAGCAAGACTTTGGCAAACCTGTAAAAGGACACTTACAGTTTTGTATTATATTATAATGCTAGAATCTGGATTTAATAAAACAAAGTGCTCTGTTGTGTATGAGGCAGCAAACCTTTGTGGTGGGAACTAACTTACATCACTGAGCATCCAAGGTTTTCTTACTGCCTGCTTGTTTTATTATGTTACTGTTAATTTCTGGGCCAGATAGGGTTTTCAAGTGCTACATCCTTTGAGCTCTCTCTTGAAACACAGGTGACTTCATTGCTGTTTGTAGTTCAGCACTTACCTAGGTATGGCAAGGCTTGTCAACCACTAGAATCATTTGTTATCCACTGGTCTATGCAGGCATTGTCTTAGATCAGCGTTGTATTGAGGTGAAAGATGAAGGTCTGCCTTCTCTGTAGGTTACTGTCATCGGTGGGTTTGATCACTTGCATTCTTGTAGACATTTAACATTGTGTATTTGTGGTAAGTTTTGCAGGAATACTCAGATATCAATAAGGACCACAGCTCAACCTTGCTTTTCTCAAGTGTGTATGACCTTTCTGAATTCTGCCACTAATTCTTTTCACTTACTAGTACGATTCTGTCCTACAACACTCTTTCTTTGGAGACTCTGAGGAAACACATATTGTTCTGGGAGAAATACTAATGATACGACTGAACCCTCCTACACAGTAACTGTGTACAGTAGTGCTGCTGGGACTCTCGCAGCTCTGCTCTTTGTGGTTTAGTCATTCCACCAAATCATGTGAGAGGAATTTGAGACCATTACAGGACCAGCTCTCACTCTGGTGTTATCTGTCAGCTCAGGAATGTGAAGAGTAATTTTGGCTTTGCTTTCTGGTAATTGCTACCATGTTTGTCAAATTGTTCTCTTGCTTCTGAGAATGCCTCAGTGTTGCAGCCCTGATCTGTGTTTTCCAGTCTTTTGCTTTGTTCATAGGGATTTCCAAGATAAAATTGTATTTGCAGGTGAGACAGGTTAGGCTCCTGGTAAGGTGAAATGCTATTTGTGGAACAGAAAAGCTCTTGCAGCTATAGCAAGGGGAAGCACAATGTTTGTGTGCCCTGACTATCCTATAAATTGCCCAGTTAAGAGATTTACTTTTGTGTCAGGAAGATTTGAGTTGGGAACTTGAGGCATGCTGCTGTGTGTAAGACATACACAGCCAGTGTAAACTGAGGAAGAAATTTTTGGACTATGATAATTAAATGTCACTAATGACTTCCCTACCTCCAATACGGACACTTTGTAATGTGAACAGCTTTTTCAGTTTTAGGTTATGTAGCTTCGAAGGTTAAGCCTGAGGTAGCAGTGGGAAACAGCTGCTGGGATAGGGAGGCAGGAGGAATTACTGCAGTGATATGAAGATCTCTTTCAGCTCTACATTATACAGAGTTGAGAAGGTGAAGCTTCTCATGAAGTCATAAGGTGGTTGTTCTTGGCCATCACTTCTTGTCTCTGTTGTAATTTGTTTGCCTGTAGATCTCCTCTTTTTCCTTTTGTCTTCTACCTTTATCTTAATAGCGGGAGGTCACATGCAAGGTGAGTTAGGAAGGCTGCTTTCATTCTGAATTGTTTTAAGCTCTTCCTTCTGAATGAGAAAAATCTGACTCACCTCTAAGGTGAATCAACAGCCACAACTATTCTCCTCTTTATTCTTTTCTTGCTTTCTTTCATGTTCAAAGTTCCTCATTGTAGAGGAAAAGCTAGCAGGAGACAAGACTCTCCCACTCCACCTTTACACCTTTTTTTCACCTGTGATTCTCGTGGAACTAGAAAATAACTCCAGTAGTCAGCTTCCAGCTTCTTCTTGCCTGAGGCTGATAACCAGGAATATAGATCTATTACAATAACTAGCAGCATCTTCAAAAGGCCGGAGTCCCAGGTGGTAAATTCCTTTTCCAACTTGATGTGAATTTGTGGCCAAGTTATGAATGCACAGAAAATGAGACTTAAGCATGTGGTTATAGCATCTTAAACTAGAACAGCCTATATGTACTTGCACAATAAAGTAGCCTATGAAAAACTAAACAGCAGGAACTCCACTCAAGCACATGATAATTACAGCAGCTACTGAGGAGATGGAGTGGTCTGGAGCTTCAGCAAAAGACAGAGCTGAAAGTAAGAAAGTCTCATTTTTGCATTTCAGCATTGCTACTGTCTTGCTGAGTGGCCTTAGGCAAGTTTATTGCATTCAGATCCAGGGCTATAGTGAACTCGTTTGAGAAGTGTCTGATACTGCCTCTGCCTTCACTAAAATAATTACTTATAGTTTCACTGCTGCTGTGATAACCAGTGCAAATGGAGTATGCATGTTCCACTTGTAAAAACAGCAGAATTCTGCCAAAGTATTGCGTGTCACAACTGTTAGTACTACAGTGACAGAAAAATCAAATAAAACCAGAATTCCTGTTAAAAGGGGTGCATGGTAGTGCTTTGCTCCAGTGGGATGTTATGTGAATGAACTGAGGAGTTGATGTTAGAGTATTTCAAAAGTATCTAATACTATGAATTGCTTTGTATTCTTACTATGCACATTACACTTCGTGTGCATTTTCATGGAGAAGTTCAACTGTATTATTTATGATGTGTATAGATAGGCACATACAGAAACCAACACGTAACTCAAGACCTTGGCAAGTTTTACAGCCCAGCTACAACATTTGCTTTAGTTATAGCAGTGTGTGTTCTCTGACAATGTAGGATCTTAACCCTTCAACCACTGACTGGATTTTCATGTCCATTATACTTGGGTAACATTTCTGATGATAAAATAGTTAATGTTGGAAAGTGATAGATGTCATATCTTTTCCTTTTCACAACCTTCCCTGTACTGTTTGCCCCAGCCAAGAATGGTTAATACTGGTTTTCTCCCCTCTTTGTTTTGTGTATGTTTTTGCCTGTCGCATTTAGCATTTCTGTTCTACAAGCAATTCTAATTGTTACTCTAAAATAGAATGCCTGTTATTACAGAGCGTAGCTCATTCAGTGGATGCTACTCAAGGACTGTTTATAAAATGACAATGTGCCATGAAAGCCTGCCAGGAATAAAAGCAGGAGGTGGTGGGGATGTGGTTTTCCTGCATAACTGCCTCAGTATTGGGACTTAGTCACTGCAGTGAAAAACTCCATCCATCACTGTTGCATTATGTCAGATTTTCTGCCATGTCATACTCCATTTCAGTTAAGAGGTAACAATGAAAGCCCAGAGATTTCCCCTGTTCCCCTTGCCCTCCTTTTAGCATAAGCGTAAAAAATGAGATGATAATTTGAAGAGGGGTATGGATGGGAAAGTTCTCCTGGTTGCCTCGCCATTGTTACTGTGAAGCGCAAGGAAGAGGAACACAGCTTCTGTTGAAATTTAGAGATGAAATTTCCTGTCAAAATCAATTACAAAAACCTTGTTGCACAAAGTTACGGTTGTCTCTAGTGTCCATCAAAAGTACGGCAGCAAAGTTCTGCTGACGAAGCCACTTGACAAGTTAAGAGAACAGCAGAAAGTTTCAGAACAGCTGAGGCAGAAAAATGGTGTAATGTCAATTCAAATCCCTTGCCAGATTTCCCAAAATAGTGTGTGCATAAGTAAAGGAAGTAGTTATAGCTCCAGGTGAGTCTTAAAAAGGCTGTGCCTTGACGAGTAATAGCAATGTGGATAAATTTCTCAGAGGCCTGCGTGACTCAGGTGCTGTCAGAACTCAACACTAATCAGGCATCTCTTAAATCTTACTTAAAGTGTCTGTCAGGGGTGCTCTGACTGTCCCATCTGGTATTCTTTTCCCCACAAAAATGCAGACTGATGCCCTGTAATTAAGCATTGGAACAGGTTCCTCATGGAGGTTTTGAAGGGTTCTCTATTATTGAAGGATTTCAAGACCTGACTGGACACTGGCATAAGTAACTTGGTCTAAATTCAGCACTGAGCCTGCTTTGAGCAGGAAGCTGGCCCAGGTGACTGTAATTGTTCTCTGTGACTCTTAAGTGATTACAAAGTTAGCCAAAAAAGTCTGTTTGCAAAAAACAACAACATGGGGGTTTTTTAGAGATCAGTTTTTTCCAAAACAAGTCAATCCATGACAGCTAGCCAGGTGAATCAGGTAAGAAGAAGAATGAGAGCACCCATTTGCCAGTGAACCTGGGAAAGGAGCATATATGCAAAATATATCTTAATAGGTGGATCTCAGTTTGATTTTCTAATGCATACTTTCTCTGGTGCCAGCATGGTAAACCAAGGACTTCTCAACCCTATGTTAATCAGTCTCTGAGGGGCTGCTTACAATGGCTAATGATGGGGGAGAGAAAGGGGAATAAAAATGAAATAGTTGTGTGATTCTAAACTAACTGCAAATTGAGGTACTAGAGACCAGGCAAAGAGGCCTTCCTTATAATGCAGCCAAGACAAGGGAGGTACATGCAGTAAGGAGTCCAGCATTTTTTCCACTTTAGCTTGAACAGTATTTATTATAGTTAATGGGGAGCTTTAATCATGGAGTTAATCTGAAAATTAAAATAAACTGGACTGTCAAATAACCTGTGCATTCTAAATTGCAGAAGTCACTGCTGCTCATTTGTCAGACTGAAGCTGCAGTCATGTTTTACAGAAAGGCAAATAAAAAAAATCACAAAATTAAGATCTCTATTTTCTCAGCATTAATTTCTAATGTGGTTACCTGCACAGCTGCTGCAGTCTTATTATCTGACTCACTACTTTGTAAACCACTTTGAGAGATGTTGAATGTGCAAGCTGCTATATAAAGTCTTACTTATTTTGATAACCCTGAGTGCTCTGCACAGGCTTAAAAGCTCCCCCCTTCTCTAACATGACAGGGGAATCATATGACTTAATGTGCCATATACCTCTAACCGTGGATTGAAGAAAAGTGACCTTGAACTGAGAGGCAGGCATTTTACATTATAAAGCAGACACTTAAATTTACCTGTCAGTCAGAGGCGGGGGAATCTTATATCTGCATGGTTTAGAAAGCAGTGTCAATACAACTGTTCATTGCTCTGAACCCACTGAGGGTTTGATTGCTGACCCAGGCATTTTCAGGTGATCAGTGTGAATGTTGATCAGTGTGTGGTAGAAAGAAGAGCATTTTTGTTTCATCCTCTTAGGCCTTAGTTTCAGCCCTGAATTTTCTGTGTCTTGGTCATAGGGAAATCTGGAATTCTGTAATAGCATGACACATCCTTTGTCTCTTTAGGAACAGACCATGATTCAGGCTTCTCTGGAAGGGAGGATATGTGAAGAGCAATCCTTTCACCTAATGTCTGGTGTGGTCATGTTTTCCATGCTTTGGGGTCTCCTTACTTTACTGAATATATTGCTGCTTTTGTAGGAGACATTTAGAGCGACTTCTCATTGTCTTTCACCAGTAGCCTCAATAAAGTGTAAGTGCCAAACATACTGTGACAGTCTACTGAAATATGCTGAGTCTAGATAGGCAAGATAGAAATAGTGTGGGAGGGGAAAGGGGGACACAGACCGCTGAAGTGAGAGTACGGTTACACAGCATTTCAATGGCAGATTTGGAAACAGAGAGGAAGTTTACTGATTTCTAAAGCAACGTCTTTCTTGCCGGCTCATGCTAACAAGCCAGCTAGCAAGCCCATTCCATTTGGAAATGTCATACCTTCTTGTCCCTCACATGGAAAGCCAGGAACAATATTTAATCTAATGAGTTCTGGTTTGAGACCTCTAAAATCATAAGCAGCAGATCTGTAATCGTGATTATTGCATCTTGCCCTGCTGAGAGCTTAAAAATGATGAGCAAGAAGGGCATCTCCTAAGACTCATTCAAAATATGAGCAGGCAAGAAATAAGATCTAGAGAAAGGATTTGCCCTAACAGGAGCATCCCCAATGACCTTTAAACACTTAGAAAATTGAAAGTCTGCATTCCTTGCATATGCAGGTTTCCCACTTCCCTTTTTGGGATGCTTCGTGCATTGAGTCATAAAACATGCTAGTGATCACTGCAGAGCACAAAGGCAACTTGTGGATGTGTAAGAGGAGAGATGAGAAACGCTGAGGATGACTGAGCTGTTAGTTCCATTACAGCATGCTTGGGATTTCTCAGGGAATGGGAAAGTGTGTGTTAGGACCATGAGACCTAATCTCATTTATTCAATTACATGAGCACTGCTTCCAGGAGAGTATTTGCCTTCAGGTTAGTGCTAGTGTCTAAAGACTTAGTTAAAGGCATGTGTGACTTAGGTTTGGGTGATTCTGCAAGGTCTTGGTTAATAGATAATCTTAACAAGCAGGTCCTTGCCAAATCCTACATACCTGCTTGTTGAAAGCAATGCTGAGATTAATCCTACTGAAATTAAATGGCATTGGCAGTTCTCTCTGTGGCTGGATCCCAGTTTCCCTGAAACACTTAAAATTTGGTGCCACTCCTCTCACTGCAGCCTGGACACTTCTTTCTAGATCCAGCTATGGACACGGATGGCCCATGAGAAGCCATCAGGGCATTCATAACACTGCCTTGCATATGTTGAGTGATTAGAAATAAGTATAGATGGTAACATGATGGAAATTTTGATACTCTTGAGGAAGTATTTCACCTTATTTACACTTACACTGACCTTTTCAGAGTTTCCTATAGGCATGAACAAGCTCCACAGTTAATGTCAGCTTCTGCTTAGAATCTTTTACATGAGTAGTCTTAAGCTCAATTTTTAATTGTGTAATATTCCCGTAAGAAAGCTGCCTTGAAACGGAAAGCTCTCCTAAACAAAGTAGCTGTTGGGTGAGAGTTCTTGTCACTGTTTTAGCAGTGATGAAGGGGTTTTAAAGAAGCTGTCAGAGTCGTTTGAGGTAGTGTCTGTTGTGGCTTTGTAAAATTTCTCCTATGCCTTTCTGGTGGTTTGTGAATACGAGCTATTCTGGAGGCTGGTAAAGATGGGACAGGCTGCATTTGGATGCTGTGTAATGTTCTCCTGTTGCCTCTTGAAAAACATCTCTGTGCTTCCTCTTTTTGTTTCAGCCAAGTATCTCATTCAGTGCTACACGCTGAGGCCCCAATTCTTTTTGTATTATTTTTCTTTATTTTTTTTAACTTGCAAGTAGATTTATTTGTGGTTATAAAATAGGTAAGGACTCAGCTATTTTTCTCCAGATAATGTTGTCTTATCTCACATTCTCGTCCAAATTTAAATTTTATAGCAAGGTCCATGTTTTCAGGAAACCTATAATTCTATGGGCAAAGCTGGTTTTGTGTCAGTTCTGCCTGTGATTATCAGCTATTGAGACAGTGCATCAAACGGCAGACATGCTTACCTCTAGTAGAAACTTCCCTTATTTTCTAATAAGCAGAAAGGAGAGGACCCCTTCACTCCATGCCTTTGAGGTGGTACATCCCAGTGCATTCCAGTTCAAATGAAGGAGGAGCAGCAACATCTTCTCTTGCTTCTCACCATCTGTCCCTGCCTGGATACACTGCTTTGAGGATGAGCAGAAAATCTTTGTTCTTCAAGACATTAAGGTTTCAGTCTTGTGCTGAAATCCATGGAAATTAACTAGCCAAATACTATACCTTGAAAACCTGGGCTGCTAGGTCTATTTTTTGTTAGAGAAGTTGAAGAAAACCTTCAGTTTGTGCTGCTTCTGCTCTGGCCTGACATTTATTTGACATTGAGTACATCATATTCTTTTTCCTGGGTGCTTGGGAGATACTTAAATTGCCTGACAGCAGCATCATAACTGTAATTGAGAGAGATTAGAGGCACTGGGCTGCCTTTGGGTGTGTGTGGCAGCTTTCATGAAATGGCAAGAGGAATTGAAACCCACTTTTGACTTTGGAAGCTGTAGCAGGAACTAATTAGCAATTTCAGGACACAAACAGGATTGGAGGAAGTGTTTGGGTTGGCGTATAATAAATTATTTAATAACATGAGGGAGTCTTTCCATATGGCACTTATAAAATGCTTATAAAGGCAAGATTGCAGAACTATGCTTGTAATGAACCAAGCAGGCTTCCATTATCAGTCCTGGTGATTGGGAATCACTGACCTTTCATTTCTCTAGGCTAAGAACGGACCTGCTAGCTTCCCAGCTTGGGTTCTGATAACCTTTCCCCCAAAAAGGTTAGTTGTTTATATCCTAATATTTCCTTCCTAGTGGGAAGTGTTTGATGTTTCAGTGAGGGTAGGTCCACTGGAGGATAGACAGATTTATTCTTCTTATTTGAGGAATTCAGGCTGTGGAGTTCTGCCTTCACTGCCTTAAGCAGACAGCCTCTAACAAGCAGCTGCATTGATATGAATAACTAAATACCTCTGTAATGGCTTATGACCATTTATAAGACTTTATATAAAAATCATGATGAGAAGTGGAAGTTACAAGTAGACTTGGCGAAGCTTGAGTAACCCAAAAAGAAGCTTTCAAATTGGCTTCCAAGCATAGTTCAGCATGCATGAGCTCTGAAAGATTTGTTTTTTCTCTTGAAGTTGTTTTTCCCTTGGCACTGAAGATAAAACTCAGACAGGCTGCGAAGGGGAGAACCTGACAGGTGTCAGCCCAAGTGGAAATACTGTCTGTCGATCCTTGTCTGTCGCAGCTCTAAGCAGTGCCCATAGCTGATACATCCAAATGTTTGTCAGGAGCCTGCGAGCTTTCAAACCAGAGCAGAAAGTCCCTCAGCAGCAGGGCAGTGTTTTGAAGCCCAGTCAGTGGAAACCCCCATAGTCCCATACCTAACGAAGCAGTCCTGTTTCTGTAAATTCCAGAGTGATAAAGCATTTGGGTTTGCCTTGCTGGTTAAGATTCAGTGCCAGCATCCCCGCATACAAAGCCAGAGAAGGGCTGATCACACATAGGCTGTAGGTCCCTCATGCGCTTACTCATCCCAGGCCTGGTGGAAAGAAACTGCAGCTGTGAAGGTCTGGAGGAATGTGGCTACTGCTTCCAGGCAAAGCAGTGCCTGCATGCTGCAGTCACCCCCGATCACCAGCCAGGCTGCCAGGACTACTGGCTGCTGCCTTCTTGTAGATGCCAGGTCTGCAGTACCAGCACACGGGTGGGCAAGTACAGTGCTCCCAGTCGGACAGTGGGGTCCCACCTGATGCTGGAACTTACAGCTTTGGTCTGTATAACACTGTGACCTCAGTTTCACTCCACAGCCCCTCGTGAGCTTTGATTTACTGGCTTACTATGTCAGATATAGGTCATGTAGCAGTGGGGAGGGCATTTACTGGGACCATGCGCAGCCTCATGAGCCAGTGAATTTCATAGAGCCTCTCTTGGAGACAGGAAAGAAAATACTTAACAAGGAAGAGTTTTCTGTGCTTTTTCCACCTTTCTGGCATAACTTGGTACTTAATGGTACTTAGTGTGGATATTTCAAGTAAACAAGTGCTACCGTATGGGTTTTTTCATGTTGCCGTGCAGCTGCCTGCCATAGTGGGGTTTTTCCTCCTTTTCTCTGCTTCCCTACTTGCTGGGGCTTTCTGGCAGTAAGTTTTATGAAGCTGTTCACCATCTAAACTGTTCTGAATCATGTCAGAATCTTTAATAAAATAAATTCACTTAAGTGGCATGTGGAGCCATGGCTTCTTTTGCAGTAAGCTTTTCTCTACAGACAGGTTTCTACGACTGAGCTGGGAAGAAGCTAAATGCTCGTTAGCTTCCTAGAGTCAGAGCAGCTCATTGGCATCTGGAACTGCAAAGCTGAGGTTTACAGGGGCTTGAGGCCAAAAAAGGGCAATTTCGAACATATGATCCTTAGTTAAACACACACCAAAGACCAGAGGAAAGAAAATGGTAGGTCCAGGCAGCCACAAGTCAAGGGAAGGAGTCCCTTAACAGTGCTGTTGATTTTCAGTGATGACTCTAGTTCTGAGACATTTTTGTGTTATGAGGCTCTTGTACTTGTTGATAAAATGCTAACAGCAACACATTGTGGTTTATGATTAAACATAGCTGTGGTGTGATTTTTTTTTTTTTTATCATTTGTCATGGGCTTTCCTTCAGGGAATCACTAAGTCTGTCCCTCTTTAATAAACACATTTGATGCAGTAAGCCTTCTGATGGTTGGACTGGACATTGAAGCCTCTGCCCAAGTAATGGCATTGCAAAGATTGCGTCTCAGATCTCAGACCTGTTCAGCTGCACCACATAGCAGCTGTGACCAGAAAAGCAGTAGAATATTTTACTGAGCCTGATATAGATTTTTTTTTTACCTGATTTTTATTTCTTTAGTTTAAGAAAAAGTCCCTCAAAACACAAGTGTTCTGGCATGTATACATTAATGTACAGTTGCAAAACCACATTTGTTTATATAATGTGAAAAGTAATTTTCTTCAAGTTCCCAATCCTTATTAGCTTTTCCAGCTGTTTCTCTATTTCTTTTGTTCCTTTGGGAGAGCTTAATTAAATGGAAAAGGCTTGCAGTATGGGCCAAAAGCAGTGAATTCAAGCCCTACTAAGGCAAAGAGAGGAAGCAAGTTCCAACCTGAAGACTCCTCCATTTAAAAGCTTTCCCTGTTAAGAAGAGAAGTCCATTTTTTTCATGCCTCTTGTATCAAGTGAGACTTTCTATAGTATCACTCTGTTACTGCATCTTTTCAGAGTTGCAAATAGGGAATGGTCTTTGGCTCTGCTGTGGGTTTGAATTACTGTAGTGTCTGTGTATGTTCTTGGCTTGTGCTTATAGCTCTGAGGGCAGTCAGTTGACACTTCCCTGAGCTTCCACATCTTCTACTGGTGTAACTGGCACAAATGCCAGAAGCCAGACAAGCCAGAGGGGCACAGTGTTATTTCTAGCATTGATTGTGCAGTCCTTGCTATTGCTATCTGTGGCTGAAAAGGAGGGATGACAAAATACAGCTGATTGGTGCCACAAACAAGGAGACATCCCTCAGGGCATGTGAGTGGACACCAAGCGCTACCATCTGGGTCCTTTCAGGGAAGAGAAGGAAAACAAGTCAGTCATGTAATTCTGGGCTCTCGCAGAGACAGGAACAGACATGTTAGAAGCACCCGTGGTCAGTAATAGTAGGAGCAGCAGCACTGCGATCTGAACGAATAAGCATGAACATTTGGCCTTGTCCGCTGTTGTTCTAGTATTTCTGTTATGTAGCAGATAACAGGGAAACAACATGATCAGTGACATGCTCTAGTATCAATCTTGTGTGCAAGGGCCAGACTGCTTCTCTGTTTAAAAAGTCCCTAGTGCAATGCACATCATTGCTGTGTCTGCTGTCCTTTTGGCTGTTAAAAGGCATGAGACCTACCAGAAAGCTTCAGGAAGACACTTCCCTAGAGGCAGCAGGCAAGATTGTCCATATCTAGGAGCATTTGTATTGCTGCTCTTGTGGCATATTGATCCACCATCAGCAAGATCACAAGCCTGCTAAGCCTCATCTGTCTTCTATCTTAATAGAGACAAGGGTAAGGAACAGCCCCTAAGACTACCAAAGACAGGATTTCTCCTGATTTCTCATGGTAAGGCAAGAGTGTGTTCACCCCCTAGCTTAGTCTCACGTGTGCCTGTGCTACCAGCAGTACAGAACTGTAGCAGTGTCAATAGTGTCACACCATGAAACCCTGCAGAGCTGGCAGAACTTTGATGCCAATTAGTTTGCTATTCACTTGTGTATGTGAGCCAGGATTTGGAACCAAATCCCATCCCGAGATTTTGCAGTGGGTTTGCAGGACCTGGGCAGCCTACCGGTAGCTTGCAAACACTGTGGTGATCTGGTTATGGGAAAAGGGGGGACCTGTACTTCCAAACAGATCATGTTTTATATGTAGGTCACAAAGCAGAGACTCTAGTGTGTGTTTTGTGTGTATGGGAGAGGGGGAAAATGTTAATGTTTGATTCTTAGATACAAATTGCATTTCAAAACAGACTTTGCTTTTGCAGTAACATGATTGTCCTATTCCTTTAAAAGAAAATGCATTCAATTATCACTGTGAAGTAAAGAAAAATAACTTTGGATCAGAGAAACTGGCAAGAGACCAAGTGTTAACATTCTGTGTACTGTACTTGGTGTCTCCAAGGTCAGATGTAAGTCTTCTAGGACTGGGGTAAGGAAAGCTGTTTACATGAGGTATCCATTTTAATCATTCAGCCAAAGGGATTAATGTTAACTTTGGGTCCAAGGTATTGTTGCTTATAACAATGATGTTTCGCAAAACCATTGCTGAAGGTGACCTACAAATGCTTAAATGTGCTGCATTTCACCCAGGTGCCTCCTCTGTCTTTTGGTGGAAACCTTTAGCAACTCTCTTTTCTCCTGCATCAGCCTGGCTGCTAGGTATGCCCTGCCCTTCAGTAATAGCACATTCCCTTCTTGAACTGGTAGCTTGGATAGTGCTTTAGTTAGCAGCAGCAGCTTTCAGATCCTTATTAAGTATTGGTCCTCCAGAGCCTTCACTGCTGATTAGTGACAGGGAGAGAAGGTTGTTAACGGAACATCTGCAGTTGCCAAGAGACTTAGCTACATATGCTTGAAAAAAGGCTTTGTTACTGGGCTGGGTGTCAGATGCTGTTGGGAGAAATGCTGCTTGCAGGTCCTTTGGAAAGGGAAGCCTGTATGAGCTTTAAAATGTCTGCTCACGGAAAACAGAAGTGCTGGAACTCAGACAAGGTCAGAATGGGTTTTATTTAATTGAACCATCTCTGCTGAATTGTGTATTCTTGGAATATGAAGTGGAATATAACCGACCTCTTACAAAGCACTTGCTGTTATGAGAAGTTACTTTGACAACTTCTGGAGCTTGGGAAATGTAAAGAATAATAGAAATAGCAAAAAAGGGTTTGCTTTCCCAGGCATCCTTATTTCTCCTGCACTGCCTTGCCCTCCCATTTCTTTTCCTTGCTGCCTTTCTGTCTTCCCTGCAGTCAGCTCAGCTCCTTGTGTTGGTTTTCTGCATACCTCCACACTTGGTAGTTCTGCTAACAGTCCTGTTACATCCTCTGGGGCTGGGGATTGCTTGCTCCCCTTTGTAACTAGCGTGCCATTGCTGCTTTCATTGTAGGAGTACATGGTAAGCTGGGAAGAGTTTATGTAATTTTAGAACTTGTGTGTTACTTAGTAGATTAGTTGGAAAGGTCACACATTGTGGTATTCATTTTCTAAATAGAAAAACTCCTCTTAAGCATTCCCTCAAGCCTGATTTGAGTATTGTGTGTCCCATATAATTCGGGGTGTTCTTTTCAATACAATTGAAAGGCTGGTCTGTCTGTCTTCAGAGCTCCTGCGCAGGAGCGGATGCTGCATTCATGATTGAATCTCTGCAGTAAGTGTAATACCTGCCCTGACTTCTGCTGTACCTTGAAGTGAAAGCTATAAGGACTACTCAGAACTTTCCACCTCTTATTTCTTCTTCATTTATTGCAGAAGCTTGCTATGCCTCTGTGATATGATATTCAGTATTCTACATGTAGCTGCATCGAGCTGCATTCTCCATCAGTTATTCCAAGCATTTGGTGCTGTTGGAGCTGGCTGCATTTTCGCTGCTGTTAAGCCTTTCAATTAGAAGAATCTTGCAAGTTTATGTTGGCATTCAAGCTGCTGTGTGCACGGGTGCTGCAGCACAGCATACAGATGGAATGGAGCTGATGGGCTGGGTTTTTTAAGGATTTGATTACTGTTTTCATAAAAGTAACCAGTTGTCTCCCCCCAGTCTCCTGTGTTTTTTTTTTTTTCATGGAGTCTTCTGTATATCCATACTGCAGGGATTTACAGCTGTTTAACTTGCAAACAATGAACTGCACAGGCTGTAATGAAGTTACCAGCCTGCTGTTGGCAGAGGGCAGGAGGCCAAGATCTTTGGAGCTTTTTTTTCTTGCAGAATCAAATTGTTCATTTCTTTTACTGACACGAGCCTTTACTTTTTGGTTTTCTTCTTTTTTACCTTTGTTTTTTTCTTTGGCTCGTAGTTGCTCAGGGGGCTGCTTGCTTAGCCTACAAAGTCTGTTAGTAGATGACCTTGCGGAGAAGCTGCAGTTTGGGCTCCTCTCGCTCCATCTGCCGGCGACTGTCGCATCCTGCGCTCGGAATTGGCCAGCACAGAAGATGCGACTCAGGGCAAGCAGATCAGCCTTTCAGCTTCCATTCCTGATCAGCACACCCTCGGTGTGGTCCTGGACTGCATCTCTTGGTTTAGTGTCACCCCAGAGAGAATCCAGATGGTGCAGCAGCTTCTCTGTGTTGCGAACCAAGGCACAATAAGTGGGAGATTGCCTTCTAAAGTGGTCTGAATCAAAGCACTAATGTAAACATGCCTGTGGACACTGCATGGATGAGTAGCTCTCAGAATTCATATTAGTGATTTTTTATTTTTTTTTCCTAGGGATAGGGATTTTTAATTTTTCCTGCAGTGTTGCCAGTGTCTTTCCAGCTTCATATGAGATTTGCCTCTTTAAACAGCGACCAAGACTTTTTGTGTGGATAAAAAATGAAGCAGCACATTTCTGCTACAGCAGTAGAGCTCTCATCTGACCAGCATCCACATGTGTATAATTTCCCATGCCTGCAGAGGGAGAATAAATCATAAATCGGTTGGATGGTAGAGGGGAATAGATCTCTCAGCCTTGCTCGAAAGAGTTGTCTGAGTTTGGGATTAAGCTGGTGTATCAGAGATAGGCACCTGGTGCACTATTTTGTGTTACTGCCAGAGTACAGCTATGTATAGGCACAGAATCAGCATTGCAGAGATGAAAACAAATAGGTTTGTGGAGGAGATAATCCAGGAACTGCTGCTTCATTCTTAGCACAGGGACTAAGGTGGATGAATCAAGGTGGCTGATCATTCTCAGTTAATTCCTCAGGTGTTTTCTGTTCAGGATTGAAATGCTGTCTGTGCTGTCACTGTTCTTCAGGCAAATAAAAGATAATCCACTTGGCATCTCTTAGTAGCATGAACTTTGCGCAGAACTAATACATTTGCCAAGTTTGAGCAACTCTGCTGCAAAGAAGCTCATCTTCCTTTTTTTCAGGAAGGTGAGTCTAATGTGGAAGCTCTTCCTCTGTTATACACGTTCATGCCATTAGCTGAGGCGAATGTGTAGATGCAGTAAAATGTATGGTGATTACAATGACATCAGTGTCGGAAGGGTTTTCTGTTTCTCTAAAAGTCAAAAACTAATATGGTAAACTTATTTACTTTGTTTTCTGCAATAAATGACTTGTCCCCATGCTTTTCCAGGAGGAAAATGCAGATTGCAACTCAGCACAAATCTGTAACTAACAGGAAAAGTCTCATTTATTCCAGGAGAAATTATCTTTTTAATGGCAGTGCTGAATCTAAGCTATAATTGAAATAGCTTTTTAAAGAAAAATAGTGGATGTTTTTTCGTTTGATGTGTTACCCATCACTAATGACCCTCTTCTCTCATTTCCATTTTAAAAAAGTGGGTTTAAGCAGTTACCCGTATATTGCACAAAAGTAGCATTACCTGAAAAAAATAATCAAGATGATCTGGAAATTAAGGAAATCAGTTTTGAAGAGAAGCAGGTGCTTAATGGAGGTGAGACCAGCTGTGCCTCCCAGGAACGTGCTTCAAGTGCTGCATGGAAAAGTGTGTGAGGCCTCCACGCAGCACTGGAAGGAAATCTATAATAATTCAGACAAATTGCATCCTATAAATAGCAAAGCTGGATTCATTAGGACAGGAGGCAGATGGAGAAAATATAAAACTTGTTTGTTTCTTTTTAAGGGACTATAATGCTTATGAAAAGTGTCAGCTTGCTGTCAATAAGGGAAAAACCCTCCGGTGCGGCAGTAACTTTCTCGCTATTAGGTTCTCATCTCTGCTAATGAGCAGCCATCTATGTGGGGCATTCATAATACTTTGTTTTAGCAACTCCTGCCAGCTTTTTTCTGGCATAACCAGGCTGACAGAGAAGTACTGCTGTACTGGAAGCCTGCAGCCGTTGAGGGGATCAGGGGAGACCCAAGGGAGGAAGGAGTTTCATGTTAGCACTTGCTAACCATGTTTAAAGCAGTTGCTAACAGGGCAGGGGCATAAATGTAGTTGGGAAGTGGGGAAGTGTGGAATGCAGTGGGAATCATCCACCAACTGGCTAAGGGGTTAGCTCCAAAGCAGGAATGTACTAGTAACTGATAGAGTAAATGCTGTGCATTACTGAAGAGAGAAGGTGAAGACAATTTTGAGATGCTCTTCCATTAGTTAGTAGGAAAAGAAGAGGCTTTCATGCATGAAGAGAAGTAATGACAAAAAGCGGGTGAGAGGTGCGTGACTTGAATGCAGCTCTGTCCACAGGAGGTAAGCAGAGGTGAAAAGGTTGTTGCATCTCAGTATTCATACACAGTGAGGTGGTGCAAAGAAGGAATAGTGTCCAATCAAAAAAGGAATTTATCTGACAGAAATGGCACATTGTACACAGCACTTAAATAACAGGAGAGGGTGAACATATGGGACTGTTCCCAAATGTGCCAAAATTATAACTAGGCACTTTAAAACAAAGCCATCAGAGAAGACTGGCTGAACAGTTACATACTGTTCAACCACAAGCAAGTCTGAGCTCCAGTACAGCAGTGGTAAATGTTCTGTATGAATATTATCTGTTAATGAATATGCCTTAACTCTTTTGCTGATCTGACTTATATTTCAGCAAAGCTTTCTTAAAAGGTAACAGTGCCAGAATTCCAGTTAGCTATCCTAAGAGATTTTTTTAAGGACTAGTGTTCAGGAAAGGAATACTGCCTACTTAGCAGTGTTTTTTCTTGAGGGTTCTTAGATTGCCAATTCACCTTGTGAAGTGGCAGAGGAAAAAGGTGATGTGAAGGTCATATTGCAGTCAGATAATCACAAACTTATTATAGGAATGACAAAAAGCTATACAACTGTTCATGCTTCATGTATTAAGTAACTACAGTTTTTCTCAGCATTCAGTATAAAGGGCAATGATCCCAGAGCAAGGAAAGGACATTGGGAAAGAGGAAAGTAAGTGGTATGGGTTGGCAGGATGCCTTTGGAAATGGCCATCTGTCATGACTTGTGCATAACTGTAGAGTGTCATGTAGCGAGCAAGTGGTGGCATTAAAACCAGTCACAGACACAGAACAGGTTAGCTATCCAGTCCTTGGAGAAGAATGCAAGCATGCTGGGAGGCATGTGAGAAGCTGAGCAGGAAAGTAGGAGCCAGCAGATGGGAGCTCATGGATCCTCATGCATAGATCAGTTTTCTGGTATGGAGCAAAGGAACCCTTGTCTAATTAAGTGCGTTTTCTTGCTTTCAGTGCGATAAAAAGCCCTGTATATCCAGGGGCTTAACATGGCCTGTGTTTATGGATAGTGTTGTACAAGGTTTGAAGTATTGAGTTCTGAGATCTTGACTCACACAGCCCCACACCAGTACTAGTAATTTGAAATATAAGGCTTTAATTTCAGAAAGCCTTTAGCAACATGCTAAAAATAATCAGTGGGGTTGCCACTGGCCAGAATAACATTGTCCAGTCTTCTTGCTCCTAGGCTTGATCCAAGATGTGTGAAATACCATAATCTGTGATACGTGCTGGAAAGTATGTATGTGAGACATGGGTGATTTTGAAGAGAAACTACTGAAGAGGTGATTTGTGTTTGTAGGTTCCCTGCCTTGCACATAGAGAAGAAAGATAGTCTTCCAAAAAATGCATCAAAACATGCAACGACTTGGAATGGAGTTGTTGCCTAATGCCCCTTTTTTAATGTGGGTAGGTGGATAAATCCTAATCCTATGGATGAGGAAGTCAAGACATGGATGGTACTGTCAATTACTCAGCACCACAAAAGGAAATCCATGACAGAGCTGGGAATAGTTCTCATTCCTGTTGTGCTTAAACTGCAAAGATGATAAAGTGATTCTGGGGATATTTAGTTAATGTGTCTGTTTCTGTCTCCCAGTGTGGTACAGTGCTGGTGTGTTTACCTGATACTTGAACTGGAGTCAGCATTTCTCCCTTCCCCTACCAAGTGTGGCTTCTAGTCACTTTGATATCTTGCATCTTTCTTTTGTCATCTCCATGTGCAAAGGGGGTGGCTGATACAGCTGTGTAGCTTGGTCTTATTTGGCCTGTTGTTTGTGTGTATAAAGGTACTGAGATTTAAATGCTGACAGGAGTGCAAGGTGAATTTGGAACCCAGTCTAGAAATGCAAAGAAAGAATTGGGGCTGACAGAAGTTGTCTCTTGTCATCTTGTTATTACATGCATAGGCTCAGCCTGCAGGGCACTGTGTAGCACATAATTTGGAAACTAGCAAAGATTTGGGGAAAAAAATTACTAACCTGAAGACAAGCAAAGGGACCTTCAGCCTAGGTGAATGCCCTGGGCATGATTTCCTGTGTGCATAATTTTCAGCAGCTGTGGATAGAATGCCCTGGATATGGCAGAAGCCCTTCCTTCTGTGGTGTAGCTCTCTTTTACCTGTTCTCTTCCATGATTAAATAAAGATATGTTATATGTTTATTCACACATTGCCTTCTCTGCTTCCTTTGCTTCTGTTGTCTTCCCCCACCTAAAGGCTTTGAATTGCTGTACCAGCCAGATGTGGTCCGCCTATACCTCTCCATCCTCACTGAAAGCCAGAACTTCAACACTCTGGAAGCTGCAGCAGGGGCTTTGCAGAATCTCAGTGCTGGCAACTGGACGGTGAGTGTAGCTTTCTCTTCAGTCTCTTGTTTCTGCTGTGTGTGTAAAGAACAAAGCCATGTCCTATTATAAGTATGCTGTTATTTTGTGCATTTACATCTTTAAAAGGAAGGAGGTGGGCACTTCAGAGAAATTATTTCCATTTTATTTGCCCACTTAAGATATTTTTCATCTTCTGGACAGATGGTGTTCACATGGTGGAAGTGTCACTAAGCTCGTGATAATTTAACCGTGGGCAGATTTTACTACTTAAACCACTTCATCCATTCAGAAAAGTGTGTTATTAGATGATTAAGTGTCCTGAATTCATTGGATTGTCAGACTGCTTAGGAAGCTGCACTGCAAAGTGTCCTCTAAGATCCTGTTTGAAGCATCCCCAGTACTAATGAGGCAGTTATAGGTATGCCTGATCACTTTGAGAACCACATGGCAGGCAGCCTGAGGATTAGCGGGGTGGTTTTACAGCTGTTTTGAATACAGTTTATTTTAAAATCAGTTAGGAAACAGAAGAGAAGCATGAACTTGGAGGTGGGGGAAGATAACAGATGCTTTGGATACATTACTGTTCCCTCCAAATGACCTCTTTTTTTCCTAGTCCAGAGGGATGTGTTCTCACACTGAGGTGTGTACAGAACAGATGCTGGCAGATAATGCTCCTTCTATTTCTGTCCTCTTTTCCCAGCAGCTTGCTATGCTGTAGAATGAACTTCTACATCCTTTCTTCCTTAGTGCTTGGTGAACTTGAGTGATGGGTTAAGTGATGCATCACACAACCTAACTAGTCTTTGCAGGTGAAAAAAAATGACTTACAGTAGTGAAATAAATGCCCAGGGCAAGGAAAGGGCAGGTATATGAACTCACAGTACTTTGTGTTGTTTCTTTTTTCCCTTGTGTGTTCTAATCAGTGGTCAACATACATCCGTGCGACAGTGCGGAAGGAGAGAGGCTTGCCAGTGCTTGTGGAGCTTCTCCAGTCCGACTCTGACAAAGTTGTGAGGGCTGTGTCCATTGCCCTGAGAAACCTTTCCATGGATCGCCGCAATAAAGATCTTATAGGTATCTTCTGAACTTTTCTAACCAGGCTGGGATCTTGGATACCCTTGAAATAACACATTTTCTGTCACTTGTGCTGGGTTCATTATGTATGGAGTTTCCATCCACATTATCTAAGGTTACTCTGTAGACACCAAGTGGAGAGCTGTCATCTCAGAGTGTAATCCCTGCCACCAAGTTGAGAGCTGTCATGTCAGAATGTAATCCCTGCCCATTCAAAAAAAGTGGGGTTGGAGGGAAATATCTAACTCAAGAGTAAAAACAGATGTAGATTTTTGCAGGAGAGGGGAGTGTGTGCAGAGGGCTCAGTTGGTTAAGAGGTATCTTGTCTTTTCCTTAGCTCTGGCTGACATGGCATGTATGCTCCTAGTTGCACATGGTAGTTACAGAGACATTTGGCCTGCTGTTAAGGTTAGAGTGGGAGTCTTGTCTCTTAAACCTGGGCTGTAAAGTTGTCCCTTTTTTCTTGCTTCTTCCTTCCCTTCTCCATCCTTTTGTGGTTTTGATACTCCTAGAAGCTGGATAACAAACAACTTACTCTTCTCCGAGTTACTCCTTCAGCAGTTCTCCCTAACTCCTATCCAGGGGAGTAAATAAGTATTCACCTGCCCATAAGCAGGAATCTAGAAAGATCCAGGTGTGAGTTGTTTTCCTCTGGATGCCTCTGTATTTAACTGATATATTTGTTTAAACCACAGCCTGGTCAGGCCAGGAAATATTAGTCACATGTTTAGGGCCATCATCAAAGTTGATACTGACAAAGAGCAAGGTGGGATTCCACCTTATACATCAAGTTCTTTCTTTAATAGTTCAGAGCTGTAGTTAGGCAAATGGTACAGACAGACACCTGGGAGTGATAAATTCTAGGCTCCCGTTTTTTTTCCAGTACTAAGCACTGAGAAGGCTAACTGCACCCAGGAGGAAGTACTCTTACCTTTGATGGGGGAAGGTTAATAAATGCATGGCTGCACACCTTGCCCCAGCAGGCCTATTACAAGACTAAGTTGAATAAGCCATGTTCGTGTATTAGCATGAATATGTGGCATTAGCAGCAGCTACTGGATGCTTTTTGCCTCAGGCATTGCAAAGTATGATAGATGCTAGCTGTAATATTCTCAGTTTCTTTTTTGATTCCCCCAAATGCCTTTTAGCATTCACGATGAAGGACTTTTTCTTGGGTATCAACTCTCAATCACCTTGAAATAATATATGGTATTATACACTGTTGAGTCACACTTTTGTGGTTCAGAACATGTGCATTGGAAAGTTTTTTGACATATCAGGCACCTTGATTTTTATCATTCAGGATGGAAAGCTGAAATGATTATTAGGGCTGACTAATGGTATCTCATCCCCTTATCTAGGTAGTTATGCCATGGGTGAGCTGGTAAGAAATTTGCCCAGCAGGCAGCAGAGATCTGCAAAGAACCTGGAAGAGGATACAGTGGTTGCGGTGTTGAATACCATCCATGAAATCATTACTGACAGTTCGGAAAATGCAAGGTCTCTGATCCAGACACAGGGCATTCAAAAGCTGGTAGCTATCAGCAAGTCAAGGTAAGTGACAGTTGAAAGCAAAATGCGTAAGAGCTCTCAGCAAACAAGAAAATGTCACAATGAACCACAGCTTTTGCTTTTTGAAAATATTCAAGCACCCTAACCTTTCACAGGCTTTAATTTTAGAGTAGTTAATATATACGCAGTAGAAACAGGCAGCACCTTTAACAGGTTTACTTGATTGAAAAGTAAATTGAGTAGTCACTTCAGTCATGTTAAGACATGCTGGGTCCTTATCAGATACATTGTAGCACCATGTATGCATTTAGCAGACATCTGCGGAAACCAGGATCTTTATTTTTAGTGTGAGAGGCCTTTTTCCTGTGACAGCATTCCATTCCTGGAATGCCAGTGATGAAATCTGGTTCTTTTAAGTAAAATGGTTACTGATGTGCAGTAATTGTTCTGCCTGAAGGGTGCTGGTGGTAATTTAAAGTGACAAATTTTCACTCTGCAGTTCTGTTGAAAACTCTTCTGACTGCTTTAGAGACAAGTTTGTTCCATATAGTTCAAACAGACATTATAGATGTTTTAGACATTAGACTTTATAGGTAGTTTTCAGCGGTCTTTTGGGAGAGTAGCTGAAGACTTCATTGAGTTGCAGTGTTAGGAAATGTGAGGGCCCACCAAGAATCGAGCCCAGTGTTGCTTTATTGAGAGCGCTTGTGTACTGACTTAGAAAAGAATGGATAAAATTTCATTTTCTCTTTAAAAATTGCTTACTTTTTCCTGACTCAGATTGCTTCATAAGGTAATTTAAACCATGAAGCCACTTCAATGAATTGTGAGGAATATATGTAAGTTAGAGTGAGGGTTTGAGAAGTGGCCTGGAACTTTTTGGTTTTGTTTCACAATAAAGTGGGGTTTTTTGTTTGTTTGGGCTTTTCCTAGATAAATCCAGGCAGGATGGATCTGTCTGGTTTCTATTAATGACATCTACAGGACAGAAGGTCACCCTGGCCTCAGTGCTTGCCCAGCAGTACCTGGGAAAACGCAGAAATCTGCACAATTTGCAGCTTTTGGATTTATTTTTCTTTTTTGTCAGCAAATACCTGTACATAAGACGAAGTCACTGAATGATTTCACGTTTATCTTACAGCTTAGAGGTTCAAAGAATTAGCTGTGTAGAATACTAGGTATTTTCTGGATGTTGTTATGGTGCAAAGAGGTCAACACATTAATAGTCTTACATTGCTTGATACTTAAGCTCTAATTTTATCTTGCAAATCAGCCAGTCTCCCAGAGAAACAAAAGCAGCATCTCACATTCTTCAGATGATCTGGAGCTATAAAGAGCTACGAAATGCCCTGCAGAAGGATGGGTGGAATAAATCACACTTCCAGGTAAAGATGCTGGGTCTTAGATTTCTTTATTGAAATGCCTGTGTGAAATATGTCATAATGTAGTCTAATATTACAGTCTAATAGATTGTGGGGTTTGGTTCTGTTCCTCTAGTTAATAGAATTATGTATTGTATTCTTTTTGGTGAAATGTCTGTGCCCATGGCCAGGGGGTTAAGCTAGATGATCTTAAGGTCCTTTCTGATTCTACCCGTCCTGTCATTCTATGATTCAGTCACAACATCATGCACATACTTGCCTGTTATGCTTTTCAGTGGTCTGTGAAATGTAGCTCTAGGTTTAGGAAGTTTGGCACCTCATATTGACCAAATGCCCATGCTTTACTGGAGGAAGAATTAGTGTCTTTCTTAGTTGTTTCATTTGAAACATTCCATGTAGCACCTAGGGCAGCCACATGTTCTTGACAAGCAGCCTCCTGATCTTCCCTTGTGAAAAGGTTTTGCTCCATTTACAGGCCAACAGTGATTGGCCATTTAGATAAAAAAAATCACCAACAAATCTATATGAAAATAAAAAATACTCCAGCGCCATATTCTCAACAGATGAGGGGCTCAGCAGCATTCCATAATCTCTCTCCATACTTTTGGTTAGCTTTGTTTTTCTTATTCAGTTACCCTGAGTAGCAATTTCATGTTTATATGATTTTTGTCTCCTAGTCTGTTTCTGCAACACCAAAGGGTTCCAAAGGTACTGCGAGCAGGTCTGGCTATGATGACAGCACTTTGCCTCTGGTGGATAAAAGTCAAGGTCAGTTCTGCTCTTCATTGCTTTTTCTGTTGTACTTTGCTTTTTTTCTGGATTTGCCATAATCTCTGTTGTGGCATGAGGGGGTAAAACTGTGCCCACTGTCCCAGAGCGCATGATCCTGTTCAGCTGGATATGGGTAGTATTACTTCCCTTGTGAGATGTACACTACCAATGTTGTTTTCTCAACTTGTATGCAACAAAAGCAGTTAAATCTTTCTGGAAGAATTTGGGATTAACATGAGTTGGCACTTTGAAAGGGGAGAACAACCTTTTTTGCCAATGTTATATATTAATAAATCTCATCTCAGCCAGGCAGTGGCCTTGGCCTTACGCCTGCCTAGGACCAGAGTCTTCTCATTTCTGAAAAAACGTGTCTAGTTTGGCAGTGCTTCTTCCTCTCCTTAGCAGGTTTTTCATTGGAGAAGGGTTTATCCAAACTCCATGAGGTCTCACACATCCATACCAACACTGGTGTAGCTCCAGCTTTAATTTCATGATTGCCTTTTCTCTGAGTCTGGTTCTAGTTTCTAATGCTCAGATGTCAAAATTTGTTCTCAGAAATCTTTGGTCTACGTCAGCAGAACTCGCCATGTTGCACTTTGCTTGGTTTAACTGCAGATTACTGCAGAAAACACAGCCCCACACTGCCCTGCCTGTTTCCACCTTCTCTTTGATCAAATCTGGCAGATTATGCAGAAAGAGGATGACTTCTGTCTGTTTGCTGATCTGACAGTAAACTTCTTGTTTTCTTTGCGGGTTAGCTTTTCTGTTGGCTCAGCAGACTGCTAGATTGAATTGTGTGCAGTGTGAAGCTGCACCCTTACGTGTTTTCATTTTCTTCTATTCTGGAGAGAGGGGAGAGAGGCTGTTAATGGTGGAAGGTAGTCCAAAGCAGAACTGTAGTTTCTATTACTGTTTGGAGAGAGGGAGTTCTATATTACAGTGCCAAAGCAGAAAATAGGAAGATTACGTGAGCTCTCTGGAGAGCTTAAATCAAACTTCCTGAATGGGTAACAGTTGAATAGTTTGGTGGTGGGGTTTTGTAATAGTCTCTGCATTCAGTACTTTATGGACCTTTCTGGTCCTGTAACTAATGTGAAACTACCAGGTTTTGAGAAAAGCAAATGTAACTCAAGTTGTTTCAACATTTCTGTTTTATAGATAACGAGAAGACTGGGAGTCGTGATATGATACCTATGGATGAACTTGGCCCAGGTGAATTCAGCCATAGATCAAACTCCGTCTCTTTCGATAGAGCACACTGTCACTCACAGGAAAGTTCAGCTATTTCTCTAGGAGATATTATTACAGATGGGTAAAGCTGACATTTAAAAGCAGGACGTTACCTTAAAAAAGCTTGGTTGTTGTCTTCCCCCTCCCTAATTTTTTTCTTTTTCTCTTAAATACCTGTAGAGCAGACACACCAACTTATCCATTACTTTAAGCATATATTGAGATGTGCTGACCTAGGTTTCCTTCTAGTCTCTGGCCCTTGAGGCGGCTGGAGTGCAGATCTGGAAACCTGAGGATTCAGAAGGAAAAAAGTTGAAAATTTATTTCAGTGTAATGCTTGTGTTTAAATCCATTCTACCTTTGTTTTTCTGTAGATAATGCCAGAAAAAGTTAGTGTGTATGATATTCCTGGCTCCACTTTTCATTTACCTGCATCTAGCCAAGCCTGGTTTTTCCTGTAGACAGAGAACAGCCACCTACTGTCACTGAAGTGCTTTGAGATTGATAAACTCTGTAGTTTAAGACTGGTACAGGTAGGGGGTTTTTTGTTGACCAGTGTAGGTAAAGGGCTTGTGTGGTCTCTTGAGAATTTGCTTTACTTCTTCCAGCTGATGATACTTTTTATTTAAATACCTGTATTAATGCCTCCAAACAAAACCCTTTGATACCCTGCTATTATGATGGTAGCTGAAAAAAATAGCAAGTTAGAATCAAGCTTGAAAGCCAGGCATGTTCTGAAGTTAAAATGACAGGTATCTGTTACCTTTTGTGTTCTTAGAAGAGTGAGATGCCACCTGCCATGAATCAACTGTCCATATGAGTTTTGCCTAAAGGAACACTGAAACATTTGTTCTTGCAATGGAAGAAAATAACTTGCGAGAAGATTGCCTGGCAGGATAGCTGTGTGCTCACAGGTGCTGCAGTTTGGGCAGTGCTGTCAGTTTATCCATTCAGTATTGTTGCGTTATGCTTTCAGGAATTACTGGTACAGCTCTGAGTACAAGATGAAATGCAAATTAACAGTGTGTACAACATCAGGCAGATTCTCTGGGCTGTTCTGTTCTCCCTTTGTTTTATCACTACTAGAAGATGAAATCTGTCAAGTTTTCTTGACCACAGCTCTTGAGTGTCTTTTAACTCCAGTAGGACTATAACTTTGTGCTGTTTTAGAGGTCAGCTGAGAAGGGACTAAATTATCCAGTGTACTATTATTAATTCCAAGGAACTGGAATAACAACTTCAGGCTTCTCTAAAAGCTGTATGGTTTTTGTCTCATGGGTATACTTACAATACTAGACTGTATTTTCTGATTTTAACTTCATTGTGGTCTTCTGTTCTGGAGGTTTTGTTCTCTTTTTTTCTGTTCCTGAAGGATGGAAGAAAACATTGTATTATGAGTTACTGTGGGATGCCCTGGACAGCCTAGTGCAGAGACATTGCAGGTCTGTCAGACTTTATCAGCTCTCAAGAAGGGACTTTGCACCAAGTAATCTGAAGATCATCAATGTTTATTGTCAGGGTGCTGCCTGTGGAGTGGCTGTGTCCCTGGGCTGTCTATAGAGGCAGTAGAACTGTGATCTCCAGGTTGTGTGCCAAATCTGAGAGTTCTCTGAAACTGTATCTGTGCCTCAGTCAACCTACAGAGAAGAGCATCTGGCAGCTGAAAATTGTTTGGACCAGGCACATAGTTCAGATGCCACTGTCCTGCATGCCTGTCTTCAGGTGTAACTTTTCCTTTTTCCTCCTCCTTCCTTTTGATGGGGCCAGAGGTTTGGTCTCTGGAAATTGAGAGCTGTGTCAGGGCACAGATGGACTGACACTGAGCAGACATTCAGTCTTGTAATTCGTGATGGCATAAAAATGTTGCTGCAGAGTGAAAGGGAGATGGTCAGTGAAGCAATACAGAAGACAACAAGCAGAAAGTTGAGAAAGAGGAATTAACAAGCCAAGAATGGGGTGTGCCTCTATTGACCAATATAACTTTTGTTTATGCATTCAGTTGTATTAACTCGGAGTAATTCTCTGAGGTATCATTTATGCGACTGAAACAGAGTTAATTCTGATCACTTCTTAGAATGAATCTGAAACATAGAAGTATTATGTAATTTCTTTGGAGAGCTGTGGTCCTTGGGGCACTGAAGTATTACTTCTCTGATGCAGCCTCCTTGAAGATATTTGTCATTTTATTAGGTGAGATCATGAGCTTACCATCTCCACTGCTGCTTATCTTGACAGAGTCACAGCACAGTGTGTGGGGTTTAGAAACACATAATCAATTACTGCTGATGTGTGTGGCACTGTTGGCATGCAGACCACAGAACAGTGGGCTGACAGTGTGAATTGTGAAATATCTTGGAACTTAGCTATGAAGAGCAAAGTTTTTGACCAGTCTTTGTTGACAGAGTGCTGTCACTGTACTTGATATTCCTGTTGCTGCTGTCCTGCCTAAGCATGGGGGGGTTAATTTTTTTAGTGATATTAAAGATCTGTTTTGCTTTTAATTTTTTTGTTATTACAGTTGTTACTTCTGACCTTGCTCCTCGAGAAGTATCACAACTGGCAGCCTTCATTTAGTAGCTGTTTTGCTCTGGGGTCAGGTTAAAGGTTTCCTTTGTATCATGGCAATTCGTTTAAATTGTTTGTGGATCTCCTACGATGATGGCACTACAAAAAGGCAAAGTGATCTGTTACATCATTGGGAATATGGTTAATGCTAGATTGTCAAAAGCTACCATTCAGTTATGGTAAACTTGATTTCTCTGGGGAGTCAGCGTGTTTCCATTGTTCAAATACATATCTGTGTGAACTAGTTCCTCATAAATAAATAGTGAATCTTTAGATTAGGATATGACTTACCAGGAGTATTCATGTCTCTCATTTGAAGGAGAATTAATGGTCACGCATTCCTCCACAACTGCTGGCTGGGTAGCTGGCTGCAGCTGGGAGCCTTTGGGTTTTCTCTTTTTTTGTTTGAAAGGAATAGCCAAGAATGTTGGGCATCCTCATTGTCAACAAGTAATTATTAGTAAAGCTCTATGTAGCAATTATTTTCATGCTTTAAGATCTGTATACTACATGTGTAACTCTAAAATATTTCAGTTATTTTTAGGCAGTGCAGTTAAACAATCTGTTACTATCAGTTACTATCTGTTACATACAGAAATAGATGCTGCTTCAGGTCATTGCTACAGGTCTGTGTGCACTTAGATTCATGAGGTGCACAGGAAAACTACAGCCTTTTTAAAACTAACCTGGCTGTGGCCAGCAGAAGCATCATTTAGGTAGGGCCTTACTCTGCGATTGCGTATGGTCCCAGTTGGTCTTGGCTGTGTATGTCATTTGTGTTAACAGTGCCTCTGCCATGGGAAACCCACAAAAAACATAACTTACTTTTTCTTAATGACCTGTTGAAGGCAAGGAATAAACTGAGAGGAACATTTTGAGTTTATGTAAAACCTTTTTGTGGTATTCTAAGAACCCAGTTTGTCAGGACATGAAAACATTAATGATCCCTCAGTTATATAGGTGAAGACAAAAGCCTGCAGGGAGTTACAAATTTGAGTATCATTTACTCCAGATTACAAAGCTGTCAAAGCAGAGCTCAAGAGGATCTGTTTGTCACTGATAATAAGGGAAATGTGGTGCATCAGGAAAGTAAAGGTTTGCGTTGGCTGACAATGATTCAAAACAAAGGTTCTGAAATAATTAGAGCCATTGCTTTATAAAACCCTCTCACACTTTTCTTCTTTGTGTTCCTCAGGCTTTCAGATTGTTTCTTAGTTGTCAGCAGAAAAAGCACCAATAGGTGCCACTTTGTAATGAAAGACAGTCCAAGCACAGCAGGGTTTACGTCAATATTTCTTCCAACTGGACAGGCCTTTTTTCTCAGGGTTCTGATGGAGACTCTTCTAAATCATTGTCATGTGCTGCTAGTAGTGGTCAGGCTCAGGAAGAGTGGGAACATGCTGCAGAGCATTCAGAGAATGAGCACATCCAGTTAATCAGGCTGCTACGGAGCACAAGATTTGGGCTGAATTTGGAGCTCATTAGCCACAGGGCATAGAGATGACAACTTGCTGCTTTCCTTGGGCTCACTAAAAAGTGCAGCAGGCTAGGATGAAAACAGGGCTGCTTGCTTACAAATGTCAGTATCTGGCAGTGCTATGAAAAAGGGGCTTTCCTGTTTTGTTTTTAGCTAGTAAAATTGCAATTTCAGAGCTGGAGCTCATGTAAAAAGCAGGCTGCCAGCATCTTTGGGTTGTGATGGTTTATTTTCCTGCTTCTTTGCTGAAGAATTCTGCTTGCATCAGCTGTGTTTCTGCTGTTATTTGTGCTTCATGCCTGTCATGTTATTTCTCCTCAGATGGGTACTCCACCATCGATCACCGAGACAAGGAGCGCAAATACAAGGCCAGTGATAACACAGGAGATGCCTCGGAGAAGGAGCCTTTAAAAGTGAGCTTCCTCTTACTGCTAATGCTAGTTAGTGCCTGTAAGAGAATGGAAGCCTGGTGTCCTCAGCAAGAAATACAGGGTAGTTATTCACCAGGGGGCTGTAAAGGGGCTTTGGAGTTTATTTTGTAACTCAACCCTTGGCTAACTAGAAACAAAACCAAAACACTGCTTTCCAGCGTAGGAGCAAATGCAGGCAATCACTGTATTCTTGTAAATGGATGAGATTGTAAAAATAGAAAGTGTTTGTTCTGTCACCCTTTTCCAGACAGAATTCCCTAGTCCTAAAGTGTATAACTGTGCTCAGACTTTGTTCTGAGAATAGTCACTTCACACTGTCACAATGCTTCATTGTTTTCACCAAGGGAAGTAGGTGTGATCTTGGACGTCTGTGTGTACAGCAGGGTGGTGAACGGCATTCTTTTCTTCAACACTCATTCACAGTCCTGATGGGCACGGGCAAAGGAGTTGGAGAGAGAGAGAGACATGTATAGTCATGTATGGCCTTCTAAAACAAACTTGGGCAACTTTCTAATTAAAAGAATCTTACTTCACAAAGCTCTGTCTTATGGGTTGTGTGCAAGTGTGGCTTAGTAGGCTCTGTGTAATTTCTGTTGCATTGTCATAGCTTTGCAGTAGACCTTTTAAAGAGGGTTTATTAATGCTGTGGCCATCAGTTCTCCCTGGCCTCAAAACAAGCTTGTGTTTTCCTCTGGGGAAGTAATTTCAAGGAGAAAGGAGGATTCGTTGAAAACAAGAGTAGGAAACACTATTGTTAGTCTGTAGGAGGCTGTCCTTAATAACCTTCAGCATGTTACTGATAAGATCAGAAAATCCAAATGATTCATGTTGAGTGAAACCAAAGTTCAGTAAATTGAAAGGAAAACCCACTGTTACTGGGGACAAGGGAAGTAAAGATGTGATTTGGAGAAAAATATTTGTATAGATAATGAATTATGAATGTTTCCTGCAGCATCAGTCTGCCTATATTAACTTGCCTGGTTGTAAGGCCAGAGGGTAACCTGAATTCAGACTGTGGACACACCAAAGATATGGCTGCCATACTGTAAACTGGGTAGAACTGAGTAGCTATTACTCATCCTTTTCCATGTACTGTGAAAGAGAAATGTGTCTGGGGTCCTCTGGCTTGTGAGCTGTTGGATAACTGTGGCTCTGAGGCTCAAGAGAGGCCAAGAACCGTGGATACCAATAGCAGGGAAGTGCAGCCTTTGGCTGTTGCAGATGCTTTTGTCAGTATTGTGCCTTTGCTGATCTTGTTTCTTCCTTTACCACTAATTTTCCCTTGTGCTTCTTTACAAACTGACTTGTTTGGTGGTTTTGTTTTGATTAATCCGCTCTGTTTTGCCTTTAACTCATCACCCTGTGCTGCAGAATGACACAAATAGGAAAAACATTAACAGGAGTAACAGGGCTTCGGTGAATCTGGTGGATGCTCGTGACATTAAACCCCAGCCTGTTGACTCCTGGGTCTAATTTGCATGCATGGTAGGTCCTTTTAATGGTAATTGGTGCTAGTGATTAACTTGTCTCATGCATGATCTGTATCGCTGTGGAGGCTCAAGGCTAACTGCTAACTGGGTCCTTTCAGACAATTGAAAATGCAGTTAAAAAAAAGTGGCGTTTGTATTATTCAGTGTATCTTCAATGAAATGCAATCAAACACCACTGTTTGATTAAAAAATAACCTGTCAAATAACCAGGCAGAAAATTAGTATTGTGAATGACTGATTGTCAGCTGAAATGTGAAAGATTTCTGCTGTTAGGCCAAGGAAATGAATTTTTTAATACTGTGTTCTCCTTCCAACCATGTTTTTTCCCTCTGTGCTCATTATAAGGATTAGCCTGACACTTAAGGAAAAGCATATCCTTGACTATTTATTTATGTCCCCCGAGGTTCCCATGAATTGCACAGCCCTGCCCAACTGCAGGAAAGCTGCTGGCTCTACACAAGGTACTTTGCAAGGAGAGATGATTTTGATCACACAGTAAACAATGACCCACAACTCCCACTTCTCAATTCTGTATTTTATGTATCCTGTCACTAAAGAATTGTGCCTTTTTGTTGCTTTCTTGTTCTCTGCCTTTACCACGTGCCAAGTTCCTCAGTATTGTCCCTGGCCTTCACTCCTGCCACTGCTAATCTGTCTCCTGCTGTATTGCTAGACAGCCCTCTACCCTGGTTATACCTTCTGGCACTCCATCAGATGTGATGCTATGCTTGGAACAGCAGGTTTTGTGCCTCTGGCTATGTCTGAAGGAAAATCTTAGTGACTGTCAGGAAGGCACTGGGCAGCTTTCCCATCAGAGCAGACAATAGGGCTTTAAAGGCCCAAATGCCAAAACACAGAGCGTCATCCACCCCTGTAAATTTTACATGGAAATCATTTGTATTAGTGGGAGAGAAAACTCCTGTGGTTTTGGGTCATATTGGTGGATTTTCCACATCCCCCTTTCCCCCCCTTCCTTCTAAGAGTCTAGTGTAATTGTGAAGTGTTTACAGATTGTTTCTGCTCTGGGTTGGGAGCACCTGCCCAGAGCAGTCTTTCTGCATTGCCAGGTACTCTTGCATAGCCGTGAAGCAGACCTGGCACTGTTGGCTTCCCATAGCTAGTCAGTACTGCATAGGCAGCTGGGTTGGCTCAGCCAAAGAGCTGCTCACATAAGTGTATGTGAGTAGTGCCTGTGTACTTCACTCCTGCAACTCCTCCTCTGAGCAAGTGAAGGCTTACAGCTGGGGTACAGACTCTGTGCTCATTTTTTTTACAGTCATAAGCTATAAGGAGCCCATGTATTGGGGATAGGTTGGCATTTCCAGCTGCTGTCATACCACAGGAGATCACCATGGTCATGTTACTTGCTGGTATTAATCAGTTTTGACTTTATTTTGCAGGGCTAAATCCAACCACGTTTGTTGTTTTTTTTTTAATTGAGGGGGAGAAACAAACATTGAATTGACAACAGAGGATCTCATCAGTCACCACTGCCATTCAGAATTGGAGAGTGCTGCATCACTGACCAGGCTGCAGGTTCTGGGAGGATGTGCAGAGTAAACACAATGACTTGACAACATTGCCAACCCCGGAGCACCATGCCTTACAGCGAGACAGTTTGCTTTTTAACTCAGTTACATTCCCACGCGAAATAGCCACCACCTCCCCCTCCCTCCCATTCCTGCAAGAAGAAAGCAAGGAAGAAAAGATAACCCAAGCTTCCATCTCGTGGGATGTGTTCTTAGGTGACTCTTAGTGTGGATGGTGCCAAGTATGAGAAGTGAAGGTCATGTGGCAGCAAAGAAGACAGCTTCTCAAGTGAAGGAGAGACTGAAATAATATCGTAGGTGTAGCCATGAAGATACTAGCACTTTTCTGGTTTGGGGGTCATTGTTTTGGTTTTTGTTTGGGGGGATTTCTTTTGAACTGTGAAGCTAACATTTTTAAAAGCTTTTGGAAAAACGTTTAGGTTTTCTGTTATTGTTTCCACAGAAAGTGCAGGAGTGTTGAGTGGGTTTATTGGATTTCAATAAAGAGAGAAAATGCAGAACAAAAACTATTAAACGCTGGTCAGATGAACCGGAGAGTGGACGGCAGAACTAATGCAAGCTGTATAATCTGCTTTTAGAGTAAGCTATATCATTCACAGTGCTATACTATCATTATGATCTGGTGTACAGTACTTCTGCCTTTTGAATTCTGTAATGGCTGTCTTTATTTCCACATACTGAAAAGCAGGTTATTGAAGGTTTCAGTGTCCCTGGTTCAGAAATCTCTGTTGAGAATGGAGTTGGCTGGCTTTTTATTTTCATGTTCTCAGAGGTTGCAGTAAGGAGCTTTTACATTTTAAATGTACCAGTATTGCATTGATGATGATTAACAGTTTCTTTTGCCATAGCTGTTAACACAGTGGAAGGAAATAGGAGGTTTCTTGTAGGGTGTCTCATTTTGAGCACACTATAAATTTTAGATGGGTCTGTCACTTATATTTGATAGTAAATTTGTCACTGTTGGATCCATGATTGCTGTGGGCTGTAGATCCTGATGAAGAATTGCCACAAAGGGAACTGGTTTGGCAGTTTTTTATATCATCATTATTTCTGTGTCCCTTTGGTTTTGTTTTGACATTTTATGTTTCATTTGGTGTGAAAACCACACATGTGCAATGGCTCTCCTAAAAGATGCCAAGGCCTGCTTTGTGTGAGGGGGAATTTTTCCCTTATGAGAACATATTCTGCATGTATGGTACCTGGTAACACCATGAACTAAATGACTTCAGATCACTGATTTTCTCCAGGCATTGGTCAAGGGAGGGCAGCAGACAAGAATAGGAAGCAAATGTCTCACTAATGGCATTAGAAGACTTTTGCTGATTTTATTTGGTTGCGACTGTTCTGTGATTGCCACATTTAGTTTTAAACAAGCTCCTAAAAAACGGTATGACTGGAAAGCACAGTTTTGAATCTAGCAAACATCACTTGCGGTTTTCAGTGCCTGCCGTTTCCTTTGTAATTAAAAAGGGGAAATACCCAACAACCTCATCTCCCCCCAGATATACTGTAATAGTAAACACCTAAAATTTTTGTAAAAAAACATTTAAAAACAAAAAAAAAAAAAAAAAAGGCAAGTACCAAGAGCTTTGTATCTTCTTGAGTATATTAAAAATTTGACATGAATACATATATATAAATAAATAAAAAATCTATATATCTATATATATATATTGTTGTGCAGAGGATAGGTTAACAAAACCATGTGAAGTAGTTTGCAAGAGAGGGAAACATGTTGATTCAGGGAAAAAGACTGATGCCAGAAGCTGTCAGTGNAAGTACCAAGTGTATCTTCTTGAGTATATTAAAAATTTGACATGAATACATATATATAAATAAATAAAAAATCTATATATCTATATATATATATTGTTGTGCAGAGGATAGGTTAACAAAACCATGTGAAGTAGTTTGCAAGAGAGGGAAACATGTTGATTCAGGGAAAAAGACTGATGCCAGAAGCTGTCAGTGATTTGGATGACGTGTGTGCTCCTTCACACCCTCCCTTTTTGACCCTCATCTTCCAGGTACGTTGCAGTGGTCACTTCTGGATCCTGGGAAGGTGAAGTTGCTTGGAGCAAATTAAGGTAGCAAAGATTTGTTTTTTTCAGCTGCATGAGAGTCCTATTGGGCCAAAGATGCTCAGCAGATCAAGGGAAGCAAAGAGATAAGTGATGATCTGTGTCAGGGCAGCGTCTCTATGTGTAGACATGAAGTGTGGCAGTGAAACCAGATAAGTAGTCTGACTGTATATTATATCAATGGTGCTCTTTTCATACTTGTTCTGCCAATACGCGGAGACCCTTTTAACCAAGCTACACAGAAGAGTTTTATATCACTTTTGGTTATGTACTTGGTGTATTCTTTTTGTATATGAAAGGATTTTTTTAAAAACGTTCAGTAATTAGCAATGGAACCTGCTTTGTAGCTGACTAGAACAGTGTAAGAGAAGGGCTGTGCTGTCAGTCTGTCCCTGATCTACTTCAAACCATATATTTACCAAAGGAGTCTGAGCAAAAGTTCACTTAAAATAAAGACCTGACTGCTGAAAGGAGTCTCTGCTAAGACTTTGTGATTTAGTTACTGTACAGATACTTCAGAGCCAGCAAGAGGTTAACAGAGAAAATTGCAGGAAAGGGGAAGTGAAGTGACTGGGGCCAATTATGTCCATGACCTCCTATCCCAGATATCACATGGCTCTCAGTGGGGCACTCAAAATGTGGATTGGAATCTGTCATTAGTGGGCTGAAAATTTGAGAGGCAAATTCAGACCCTATCCCACTTTCCCCCAGAAATCCATTCTGTATGGATCACAGCATCCTGTGACAGGCAAAGCTCCCTGTCAGGTTAGATGGGCTGCCCAGGGTCATTGTAGCAAACTGTTCTTTGTTTTCCTGGGGGTGAGTGTTCATGGCAGCCAGTGTGGTTGTGAGCTGACAACATGGCTTGTTGTTGCAGAAAAGCAAAGGGTGTAGGAAGACAAATACTGAGTCTATGGGCCAAGACTTCCGTTGGAAATCACACATCTTACCCCCATCCTTCCCATGCCTTACAAAAAAAAAACCAGCTAATTGCCCAGTATGTAGCAATAACCCATCAATTACATTACTGTGGCTTTTTTTATTCTCAACAAACTGTTGTTTGGATGTTGAGGAAGGAAAATGGATTGGGGGGTGATTTGCATGTGACACTATCACCTTGTTTTACCAGCCCACCAGCTGAAGTCCAGAGCAAGATACTTTGAAGCAGGTCTGGTGATTTAATGTCCTTGATTTAATGCCACAAGCTCTGTGGTGGGATGTATGCCCACCCTTACCCTTAACCTCTCTCCTTGTTGGTGGAAGTGTTTGACTGTTTGAGCTGGGATGTTCTGGGATGTGGGTGTATGAACCTGTAATTGTTGTATTTTGGCAGCAGGGACTGTATGTAAAGAAGGGAAAGTGGCAGTGTGTGTGACTAAAGCTGCAGTAGAGTCTAGAGTATCCTGCTAAAAGGCAGGCAGTGCTTTTTAGGGCTCAGGTATGTAACCTCCCCTTTTCCTGTTGGGTTCACTGTGAAAACTGGAGGGAACCTGCCTGCAAATGGCTGGAAAAGAAGAGATTTCTACGTGCAGAAATTCTAGTGGGAGTGATGGTTGTGAAAGGAAGCAGTGGTGTTGAAAGCCCCCTGCTAAAGAGGAGGAGGATATTTGATGGCCCAGTTGAGGGCTGAAGATAACACAGGGGAGAGGGAAACTTCTGATGGTGTGCAATTACTGCAGAGCTTTCTTCCCAGGAAGGTTTGCACATCTCCCAGCATCCTCACTGAGCTGTGGGGGTTCAAAAAAAACCACTGTGTCTCAGGATTCCCCTGGAGAAGCATCAAGTTTGGTTGTTGAGTGCATGAGCAATTGTGCTTACAGCTCCCCAGGTTGGTCTGTCTGACTGTGGAACCCGCAGAGGAGAGAGGAAAGGCAAGGCTTAAGGACATTTTGTTTCTGTTGTGGAGTTAAGTAGCAATTTAGCCATCAATGTAACTTGACAACTCAAGATGCGTTGCCAGCTTGAAATGCTCCCCAGAGAACAGCTTGGGCAGCCACAGGTCCTGATCTTCAGTGTTTTCTGGGCAAAATACCTGCCTGTGCTAGTTCTACCCTTGTGCACTCAGACATACCAATTCTGAATGCGTTTGTATCAGGAAAGCAGATCTTGTCTCTGTTGCCAAATCATCACAAAAGGGACTGACTTGTGGACTAGGAACTGGCTCACTGTGACACATCAGGGGGTGGCACGTTTGTAACAGCAGATTGGTGAGTTCTTGACAGCTCTGAGTACTTTTCAGTAGTGCTTTCTAGCACGCAAGCCTTGTGCTACTAGAGCAGTTTTCACTCCTTGAGCAGTTCCATGAGGTTGAAGGTCGTGAGTTACCTTGTTGCTTGCCTTAAGGTTGACTGTGTGGGCTCAGCTGCCTGTGAGTGGTGCACATTAAACCCTGCAAGTAAGCAAAGCTGCAGAAGCAAAGTGGGTAAATTAGAGTGGTTAAAGCCTCTGCTGCTGTGCGACTGCCTGCTCAGTGACAACCAGTGTGCCAATAACTTCAGCCAGCAGTTTTGTGCTGGGATGGAGTTGTGCTCTCACAGGTTTTGAAGGCGTTTATATAGGTGTAGTTCCTTGCAAAATTTCTTTGTTTTGATACCCCTAAAATCTGGTGTTTCCTTATCTTTGACAGAGAAATTCTCTGGTTTATTGGTACAGTAACTAATGTAGTGCATTTAAGGGGGAAGCTGTTATGAACCTTTTTTTTTTTCTGTCTTAAGTTTTACATCAGGGTAGAATGTTCTGAAGTCCAAGGTGAGGAGGAAGCTAGTGCAGATACTACAAGGCCTGCCAATCTGGTTCTTACTGTTCAGAAAAACAAAATAACTAGACTAAGAAGCTTACTGGTAATTAGTAGCTAATGTGTTTGTAACTATCATGTGCCTTAAAATTTTCATGGTAGGAGAATAAAAAAAAATCAACAATGTGTTTTCTGTAATACTGCTCAACATCTCTCTGTAGTTTAGACTGGTGGGATTTTGCATTGTATTTACACTGTACTATAAACTGAAACACTTAGAATGGTTTGATTTTACAAGTATGGAGAGGAAAAATAAAAAAGGTGGATTATGCTTTTCATAGAACAAATGTTACCGTGACAGAATGTATTATTATTATAGGATCTTTCCATAATGCAGACAAGTAGAATGCTTGTTAGAAACCAGGTATGTAGGATAACAATTTGGTGTGTTTTCAATAAACCATGCCTGGAAAGAATACCTGTGCCATTGGTTATCTTTTTGTTATGTCAGGTACATCAAATGTTCTTTGGCTTTGGAACAGCAGATCTCTGTGGCAGGGGATTATTGAACTCCAGTTCAGTGTACTCAGTGTTAGTAAAACATCAGTGGTAGTGAGGGTGATTGGAATATCCTCCAGACTTACTATAGCTGAAAAAATTTTGATTCATTGCCATATGCTGGAGTTGCAGCATGACCTGAACTGTTGATCATGGTGGTTTTGTCCTTTTTAATATACACTTGTATTTCTGTGGGAAAGATATCTGCATCACCACTCAAAGGCCTGCATATTTGGGACCACAAGCCTAACTTGCTGATGGCTTTGCCATTTAGGAAGTTAGTAACTTTTCCTTATTTGGTCATAAAATCCATGTAACTCTACAAAGATTTCCCATTTCTGAAATATGTGTAAGTATTCTCATAAATGTAAGTGTAAGAATAACAGAAAATCTTTATTGCATTGATGTGTGCCACTTGGTTGACATAAGAAATGGTTATATTGGGAATATGCCAAATAATTTACATTTGTTGCTATGTGGGGGAGAAAAATCCTGATACTGAGAAGTCAACCATGTGTTTGAAGTAGCAGCTGGTTACTGACAGATCTTAATTCTTTTTCAGACTGCCTTCCCCTGGCACGTTCATCTGCGTTGGTAAGATCAGTAGGGAGGTTGCACCTAAACACATCACAGCGACTGCCATGCCTACATGAAGCGTGGCAAACCCCAATAAATCTTGGCATAGTGTCTATCTTACAAGTAGAGTGGAGGTCAGGTTTTCTGTGAGTGGAAAGCTAGTAAAAAAAAGGTGCCATGTGTTCAATTCATGATTGGTCCATCCACAGCATTAATGTAAGGTTCCATTTACTCACAAATGCTTGCAAACAGCACTTGAAAGGTCATCTTAGGCTTGCCTTCCCTCTTTATTTCAGATATCCTGAATGCATCCTCAGCAGTTCTGTAAAATCATCTCCAGGTTCTGTTCTTGCAGCTGCAGGATTTTGTTTCACAAGTGCTGTGGTAAAATGGAGGCTTCTGGACTTAACATCGTGCTCCTCAGTATTGTCAGTGTTCTGCTGCAATGAGGAATCTGTTTATTTCTTTATGGATACACTAATACAGCAATGAAAACAGATGCTGTAGGTAAGGTACTATGCTAAAACAAATATGTTGTTTCTACAACTGACCTTTTGTAGCTGTCAAAGTGATTTCATTTCCAGCTTATCACAGGTTGGGCACATGGAAGCAGTGGGTTCTGCAGGTGAAAGGTTAACCTGGTAACAGCGGGTAAGAAATATCACAGCCCTCATCTATTCCAGATTTCAGCAGTGTCTTGGAGGAATATTCTGTCTGCAGAGGTCTCTTTCCCAGTGTTTTACTGTGAAGGTCTCTGTGCAACTGAAGCACAGCAACGGCAGAATCTCATTCTGGTACAAGCTGACAGAAGCGTTTTTTGCAGTGGGAAGTTGTTTTATAATGGGATTGTTACCTGCAGAGCCAGAGGCAAAGACTTAAAATTTTTGCTATGTTTGATGTACATGCACAGCAAATGTAGTTAGCTGTTATTCATAAGATACCTTATAACTAATTCCTAATTGATTGACTGCTCAACCAAGTAAGCATGCATCACTGCATTATGTATATTTTGGAAGACAACACCATGTCCGTCTGATGTAACAAAAGGGGTCTTGCAGAAACTAGGCCTCTCTTTCAGGTGTTGCCCGAGTCATGAAGAGAACCTAGAGAGCAGCTGTCATTTGGAGAATAGATCTGAATTACTGGTATTTGGTGGGACCAACCATTTGTGACGAGCTGTGAGAATTTGCTGAAGGCATCGTGGTGTTTTAAGGGAGTTCTTTCCATTGGGAGCTTTCTATCTGTGGCACCCTCTCAGTGGGTGCTCTTTAAACGCACGCTTCCAGATGCACAGTTACATACCCAGTTTGTGAAAGAACAGGTTGTGCCTTCTAATTGCAATAGGCTGATGTTGCAGTAACACTCAGCAGGTTTTTAGAATGTATTTGAATTGAAAGATGTAGTGCCCACCTTTTGATTCTGCCAGAGTAGAAAAAGTAACTCTTCTCCCAGGGAGGTTTCACATTTATGTGTCAGTGACTCCAGATCACATTTGCTCAACTGACTAAAAGCCTTTTTTCCAGTTGTCAGTCATGCAAATGGAGTCAGGCTTTTTTTCCTTTTCATCCCTTGCCACCAATAATTAAAGGCATTTCAGAAGTGTGGTCAAGTGGAAAAGATGTTCTTAGTGTGGAATTTGGTAAATAATCCGATGATACACACACTGTGGTTACTTTCACAGTTTGCAATGTGGGAGATATTTTCTACTGAATTAAAATACCTCTTTTATACAAAAAGGTGGCTGTTACATATATTACACATGCATTATTCACTAAGGCATCTCTTGATATATCCATACTAATTCGACAGGTTCCCTGATTTTCTTGGTAGTCTCTTGGACATTAATTTTGGCCACTAACTAGCAGTAGGAATGTATTTCTCTGATCCTGGGCTGCATCAAAAGGAGCATGACCAGCAGGTCGAAGGAGGTGATCCTGCCCCTCT
>NDXB01016522.1:0-15298 GCA_002631895.1 Agapornis roseicollis
CTTGTTGTTTTTCATGTGCCTTAGCATGCCTTCTAGGAGAATCTGCTCCAAGATTTTGCCAGGTACAGAGGTGAGACTGACTGATCTGTAATTCCCCGGGTCATCCATTTTCCCCTTCTTGAAAATGCAGGTTTTATTTCCCTTTTTCCAGCATTCAGGAGCTTCATGTTATCACTGTGGATGTTTGGGATATCTAAGCCTTTTGCCTCTGGCTTTCTGTTAGGACTGAGTGTTACACTGTCTTCAACTTTTCCCCAAAACATAGGAACAGAGCTATCTTTGAGGCTCCAGATATCTTCCAAGCATGATGCGAATTGTCATAAAGGTTCAAAAGCCATCATGACACAGACAGCCAATGCAATCTCATAAACTTATTTCCTTAGAAAACCAAACTAACAAGCCTGTCAGGTAATTTAGATACTTTCAGGATTTGACAGGAGGTGAGCAGGAGTTCTTAGTGTTACTTAAATATTTATGTAAGTACTTCCTTTAATAATGCATCCTTAAATACTCTATAAGTCCCTTCTTCAATCATATTCTTAGAATTTCTTGGCTTTCTTTTTAACCATTGCAATAACAAGCAATTCCATAAAACAAAGACGTCTGTCTGGCTCACTGGTGAACAGCAGATAGACTTCTGCCTGTTGCAAAAGGACATGGCCTTATTCAAGGTAAGCTTTTTATTTTACTGAACTGCTGAGCCAGGAGGGCTGGATCTAGAAGGGTGGTGGAGGGGGGTTGAGGATATGGATGTAGAAGATGCAGGGGACACACAACCTCTTCCTCTTCTGCTCCCTGAGTGAGAAGAAAGCAAAATGAAAATGGGCTTTTCTTTTTCCTCACAACCTACAGAGTGAAAAGTAATTTGGTATGTTGTACCTTCACATCTGCTGAAGCGGAATGCTGCACATCAAAGACACCTTCTTCCCCATTTCTTCCCTCCCCACAGTTTTTGGCTGTTTCCAGCCAAACAAGTTTAACAGAACATTAAGGAGAATATCAGGACACTGCTGCCATAGATTAAAACATCATAACAGACATAACATAGGAAAACTATTCCTTCAAAGTGTAAAGTCAAATTTAGAGGTACCCTAAACTGAGAAAGAAGGCATTGATGTTCATCTGCCTTTTAATTGTTTTCAGCTATTATTTCAGTCTTTTTCATTGTGTAGGAAGAGACATCATGTGTTTCTTACAGCTCACTATTGCAGTCATGATCCCCATCAATTTCCTATTCTGAGCGCATCTAGATGAGTTACAAGTGAAATCAGTCATTTTGAAAAATTGCTATGATTTTCAGTAATTTTGCAGTCATTTTTCAGTCATCCAGTCAGTGGAATGAGGGAAAGTAATAAGCTTTTGGTGAACTGACTAGTCTTCCAGCTTAGTGTTTATCCACTTATTTTATGAAATGCCTAGAAGTTTCAAGCATCTCCTGCAGCATTCGGGTTACTGTGCCATTGCACTGTGAAAAATGATATTATCATGCTTTCATTGAGAATAGTGACTGTCTTGGGCTAAGAGAGGCCAAGGCTTGGTGTGACTCTGGGGCCAGCCCTTCTGGATACAGCAGGGCTGAATCTGGGCTTTGCGCAAGACTCTTCTCCCGCATTTTCCTGGTGGTGAACAGCATTGTGTAAAATGTCACTATACACTTGGCACACAGAAGGAGAAAACAAACAGATGCAGACCTTCAAAGAGGAAATTGAAGCATAACAGATGATGTCGCAGTAGTCTTAACAGTGAAAATAAGCACTGGCTCCTTTTCAATTGCCTGTCAACATGCCTGCTCACATCTTCAGTACTTGGCTTGGAGAGAGGTTTTTCCATTTGCAATATCTGTGCCCTGTGCCCCGTGCATGTGCTGCTTCTAACTCATGCTGGGCACACTGCTCTTTCTTCCATGGCTTGAGAATGTATTCATGTTGTCTGCCTCCTCCTGATTTCCTCATGCTGGCCTTTTGCTTTTCTCCTGTCCTCAGCCTTTATAGTTATTTCTTACAAGCTGTTGTCAATTAAAAACAGCAGTTGTTTCTTTCTGGCAGACAATGCTGCATCTTGCAGTTTTTACACTACATGTTGCGTATGCAGGTTAAGGCCTATCCATCCCCTTCCTCACCAGTCCTCCATCTTCCCCATCTTTATTTGCTCCTGCCAAGCTATGCAGCTGAGATCAAATTATAACTTTGACTTTTGTCTTTCTATTGGATTTAAATTACTTGCGCATCTTTCTCTGACCAGTAATTTATATATTCATCTATTAACTGAAGATCAGTCGTGACTCTTATTAGGTTGTTTTACACTCTCTAGCTTCCTCCACATCCCCACATTTCCAATCTCTGTGAGCTGTGGTAGCCAGGAGCTGGCGATGGATACTTATATTGAGTACTTTTATTGCCTTTGGGAAGTCCTGCTGTCTTCAGGCTTTCACCTCCCCACTCTGACACTTGCAACCCTCTCAGAGTGCCAGTTTCCCACCACAACAGATAGGAACACAGGCAGCTCCAGCAGCAGGCACAGCTCTCATAAAGGGAAAACAGGAGAGGACTGCTTTTTTCCAGTGGGAGGATGGCACAGTGCTGCCTGGGGACAGATGCTTGTTGATTCCTGGTGCTCAGCTGAGTCATAGAAGAGAGTTAATAGAAAGTGTATAAAAGCTTACCTCAACCCTTCTCCTTGGGGAAATCCAAATGTGAGCACAGCTCATCGCTGCTTACACATTCAGACTTCATAGCAACATACACCAAGTCCTGAGAGCTAATTGTATATAGTCACCTGTGTTCATTAATTGGTTGATCTCTGAATTTGAAAGGCATCTATTCAAGTAAGCAGTTGCATGTGTAGCAACAGAGGCTTCTGCTCCAAGCGCTAGCAGTTTCCTGGAGAGAAAATTGAAGATAGAAAAAAAAGAATGCTAGCACAACAGCGTGTTTTCTGATTAACTTTTTCCCCCTTTTCACCTTACCTATTTCCTTTATAACCACTTATGATCAAGTAATCAGTGTTGACTCAGTTGCAGTGGGTACTTTAGCTACAGTTTGTTTTCTTAATCTCAAGTCCTAGCCAGAGAAATTAACCAAAAAGATCTTCAAAGATGAGAATTTATATGGGTTTATTTATACTCTAATACAAATTCACTACTCTTGCATTGTTTGATGGACTAGGTATATTAAGTAATATCTGTATTTAATACTCTATCTGAACAGTAGCACATCCTGGAAAAGATATAATTTTTTGTCTGTTAACTGGTTCTGAAAAAAAGAAAAATCACATATTGATAAGAAGTTTGGAAGCCTCACAGGCACCTTGCCTGCCCAGATAGAGTCAGCTGTATCAGGGGCCCATGATAGGAGGCTCTGCTCAGAGCAGCATCACCATAGTTGAGTACCGGTTAGCTCTTATAGATGGAGATGGGGACTTTGTTCAGTAGTTGTTTGAACTTTATTTACTAATGAAGAAAACAGAGAGAAGCTAACTCGTGGAACAGAGACCTCTGTTACTGTATGGAGGCAGGAAAAACCTTGGTGACTTCTGATCCTTGGCTTGCTGATCCTTTTTTTCACTATTTCTTCTTCTATTGTCCATCTTTGAATCTGACCTGCCTTGAGGGCATTAAAATGCTTGTTATTCCAAGTATAGAATTTCTTCCTTCAAAATGGGGTTCATACAGTCTTTTTTTTTTTTTTAATTTATATGCTTTTAAAAATTTTATTTATCAAGAGAGAAGAGAAGGTCTTCTGATATTACAAAGCTGACTTAAGATAGAAGCTATTTCCAAACAAGCAGCAAATTGTAATGGTTGTGCTGGATGGAAAAACTTATTTCAGATTTCATTAAACTCCACAGGACTGAATCAGCTGAGCTAGCTCAAGTGGCTCTTCCCAGAAAAGATAAGTGGCCACTTATTTCTCATTGCCACATAAAGTGTTTCAAATGTACCTGAAAGTTATAAATGAAGACAAAGGACAATGAAGAATTTTCTTCAGATGGGACAAAGTTGCAATTGTTAGTGCTGTGGAACAGACTTGAAGTGAGAATCCCATCTAACATAAAAATGGCTTTCAAGGAAAATTAAAGTTTTTGTGCAAATTCCTACATGTTTCCGGATGCCGTGTCCAGCCAATCTGTCAAACAGTTGATATAATGCAAGCTTTGCCCTTGGTCTTCCTAAAGAATGTTTCTCCATTACAGACTTTCCAATAGTTTCTCTTATTTCTACTGTTTCTAGTTTTCTTTTATCCCCTTTCCTATGGCACCTTTCTAATCACATTTCCTCAAGAGATAGATTCCAAAACCGTTGCTCTCACTTGGCAAGGCAATAATTTCTTGTCTTTTGAAAAGGTGTCTCCTATACAACTAGTCCTAGTAATGTCACTAAAGGTCATTTCTCATCAGAGATATGTAGGGGGACATGCAGTGTAGTATTTTGCCTTGTCAGTAGTCTTGCTGTGTCCTTAGAATAAATGGTGAGTGCTCAGGGTAAGTGAGAGGACTCATCTCCTGTAGAATGACTCCAGGAAAGTGAAGCCAGATGTCATAGTTTCTGCTCATTCTGTGGGTATGACTACAAAGCATTGAGCATGACGATCAGTTCCTTGCTTATCTGAAGATTATTCTAAGGAAGACTAATATGTTATTTACTTAATAATGTTAAAATGTGGTCCTTGACTCCCACCACTACAGCATTTAAAAATGAAAAACAACTCCTTTGCAGACACTGGGTAGGATCTAGAAAGTCATGTTACACCTTCAAGGTTAATTTGGCAAGGGACTAAAGAAAAAAGCTCAGTGAAGGAGGCAACCTGTTTGATAAAACCTCTGTAGATCGCTGCTCTGCTTCCACTTGCGACGCTAATGGAAATGAATTGATCCACCTACAGGGACATATGCTTGTTACTAGCACAGACACTTGTACATTTCTTCACTCTTCTCTCAAAGGATGAGAGGTCAAAAGAGGTCATAGTAGCTCTTTACAGTTTTGCTTCCCCCACGTTTGCTTCTCCTAAGGAATATAACAAGCAGTTTTAACAAGCTCTGAAGCTTCACAATCGCTTAGATTTTGCAACATCTTAATTGCTTTTTGTAGTATGTTTCAATGAGAGCATGATAAGGCTGAAAATCAATCTGAAATCCTGTGTGTCCACAGATGCAGAAATCTGACTGAGATGCAGGGCACAGCTGTACCCTTTCTGCTGGGCTCTGTCAGCATCCTAAGCCAAATACCCTGAGTTTTGGAGAGTTCATAATCAGTCAAGATCTGCACCAAAAATGTGCAGCTCAGATCTGCTTTTGGTCTAAAATATGCCAGGCCACATGCCAGAGGACACATACCTAATGACAAGCTTGTGCTGATTATTTCTTCTTCTGTACTTTTCTTACTAAATTTGGAATAAATTATATCTTTGGCAAATTGCAGAAAGAGATGATTATACATTTAATTAGATGTTTACCTCTTGTTTTCTTCATGCAGTAATAAACTAGTGCAGATTACATGAACTCAGAATAATTTTTCTGGATGGCCACATTTTCCCAGGGTTAGATTCAATGAAAAAAGAAAACCAAACAAAAAAGCAGTAAGGCTTTTTGTTAGGGGAATATTTATACCACATTCAGCTTTTTTTCTTCCTTTAATATGAAAATGAATAGTACCAGGGATAGTATCTCAGCTATTTGCAATCCATTGGAAAATGCATATTAGAAGGGAAAACACATAATTTATTAAATGTATTGCTTAAAGTGAGAAACTTGAAATTGAGTTTTGTAAGTCTGGGGATTTTGGGTTATACTTGGCATAGGCTAGTCAGTCTGCTGAATTATTCAGTGCTAAGCCTGCTAGTGGGAATAGGAAGAAAACAGACATAGATTTTGAAATGTGTTTTCATTTGACTGGGGAAAAAAAAGTTTAAAAATTGAATAGCTACACTGAAAAAAAGATATATCCCCTCCTCATTGAATAGCTGTTCATGGGTGACTGCAGTTTTGCCTGTGAAAGGAGCGCCCATGTGTATTTACATAGTAGCACTTAAACAAGAATGTTATAAGAGGCTGTATTGTGCATTAAACTGCCACCTAAATATAAACTGCTTCCCATTGCAGCCTCCATTTTTTCAAACTAACCAAAAGGTTAGTTTGAAAGGTACATACATGTTAGAAGATAAGGACAGAAGGTGGTCAAAACACTGATGTCTTCACCTGTCCAAGGAAATCAGCTTAAAAAGAAAACTCATCTCTTGGGATTGCTCTTTCATTACACCACTCTGTGTTAGAAAAGCACTCTGATTTCCTTCAGAAATTGAAAGAATTGTGCAAATAGTGGTAATTTTTCCTCAGATTTAAATGTCAGAGGAAAGTCTGCTTTTGGTTTAGTTGAAGCTAAATCTGGCTTTTTCTTATTCAAGTATGAGTGTCTAAAAGATTTCTTGTGTTTATGAAGAAAAACAATTTCTTGGAAACAAATATCTTCAACAACCACAAAGAAAGAGTTGTTTTAGGAATGAAAGTAAAATCCCTTATTTTGTCAGATCTATTATTAGGGGGTAACTAGCCTTGATAACAAGAGGCTATTTTTCTCCTCATCACAAGGTTGGGTAAGACCTCAGGAGATAAGAGGGATCAAAGTAACTAAGAGCACACTCCACCTTACCTATGCCGAGTCACACTGTTTAGTTGGAAAGAGGAATTGTTAGCAAGGGACAAAACCCCCATACCTGAATGTGAAAGCTTTTCATTCTTTTCCATCCCATTTTTCTCATACTCTACAATATTCTACCTGCTGCTTTCCTGCACCCTATGACCAACACTTCAAATAATCTGAATGAGAAGAGATGAAGACAGAGTCTCTGCCATGGTTTCAGCTTCATACCTCTGGTGCTGCATTTGCTCAGCAAAACATAAACACCCAAAACTGAGGAAGTGAAAGTAGCAAAATGACCTCTTAGCAAAACATCATGAAGTCTAACAAATGAAAAAAAGTAATAATAATACAAAAATAGCAAAATTACCAGGTCCTTCAAACTGTGAGCATGGTCATCCACACTGAGTCCTCCATGTAAAACCACATGCAAAATGGTGCACTGCAGGAACATGGTATTCAAGTACGGGGCAGAGGAAGTCAAAGCCTACTATTTTATCTTTTGTTCATCATGTTTGGTCAAAATGGAATATGCTGCTTGTATTTCCTTTGATTAATCTGAACAAGGGCAGCTATTGTCAGGCCTAGAAACAGCACTTTCACAGATTAGAAAGGTGGTGGAAAATTGCTAGCTCTGTCCATTCTAGATAAGGAAGAAACCTGTGGAACAATTTTCAGAGAAAACCAGAAATATCAGTTCAATCAATATGCACAACTCCTTTTGTAAGAAAAAGTTCTGCTTTTTTAATCCAAACAAATACAAGGTAGAATTTCTCATGCTCAAAGAGCCCACAAAACAGTGACTAACAAACATACTTATGCAAAGCTTTCTAACGATGTTTTTATTTAGCAATATGAGGTAAGAATTTCAGCTTGATGACAATAGATCAGAAGTATGGGACAACAAATACAAATTAGATTATTTATTTTTGCCCTAGAACTTGAGAAATATCCCCAAGCTAACTAATAACTCTGGTCACTTCTGCTCTATCTCACTCTTGTACAGTCTGTGAAGGACTCTTAAATATTTGTTAAATGCACACAAGAAATAAGAAATAGGAAAGTTGTGGCTATATGCAGGAAAATGGGTATCTAAAATTTTCATGGAAAAGAAAAAAAAAAAAAAGAAAAGAAGAGATAAGGATAAGTATAAATTACACACATCAGCCAGCTCCAGGGCTATTGAATTCAGCTGGAGCTTTTCCTCCATCAGCCTCAGTAACCTTTGGACCAGACTCACCACTGTTGTGATGAAGTGCAGAGTTCTCATCTCTTGCAGAAAAGGGCTATTCAGTGCAAAAGTCAGTCCCTTTGCTAGAGCCCTTCTACACTAGCTAGGACTGAATTCAGATCACACTTCAGCCAGGACACCTGAGCTGAAATCTGACCTATTTAACAAACACAGCACATTGTTTGTTGAAGCAGGTACCCCACTTAAAATGCAAGCATCATGTGGATGGACTCTATCCAGCTCTCATTTGAGTCCAGCTGATTGACTGGAATCAAATTTATCCATCTACTCCTGCTGCTCTGTGACAGCCTGGCAACATAAAGCAGTTGTGAATTTAAGGCACCACTTGAAACGTACTTGGCCTAGGTATAAATGGTTACAAAAGGGAATGGGCAAGTTAGCATGATCTACCCAGAACAGTCATTTTAAGGTATCTCATAACTTATAAAGCTTTACTTTTCTGTAGTTGACCTCCCTGTTCTGTCTAGCAGTGAGAACAAGGGTGGATGGCAGCTTTCATTTGTCACAGGAATTTTTCCATTGTGTTTCCTGCTCTGTATAAGGTGAAAAAATTCACTTGGCTTTCACCAGTTCTGTTGCAGCTCTACAAAAGGCAAAACTGATATGGAAAAAGAATTCTTATGGGCAGGACGAAATCAGCGTGATGCACTTTTGTAGTCTTTTACAAATACAATAAAAGTTTGGTGTGGTTTGGGGTTTGGGTTTTTTGGGGTTTTGTTTCTTTTAAAGGAAAACAGCTTCTGAAAAATACTGATAATTCAGAAATTGCTTAAATCTGCCACCATTTGAAATCTTTTAGCAACTTAAAAGATGTCACCTTTTTAGCAGAAACCTTTTCTAAAGAACTCCTAAAGTATTACTACTGGCTTTTTGCTTTTTTCCTTTTTTATTTTTTTCAAATGAACCTACTCAATCTTGAAATAAACTTATGCTGATATTCTGAACAATCTCATGTTCTTTTACTGTGTAATGAAGTACCCCCGAGGGCTTACTCAGCACTGGATGATCTTTCATGAAAACTAATATGAACTGTTACAGTGCTCTCAGCTTAACTGGAATAAAGACAAGATTTTTTTCAGAAGTATTCATCCATTTGGAAACACACAGTTCAGTAAGTAAAAGAATATGTGGGTCCTCATATCAAATCACCTTCCGTAACTCCTGTAATTAACCAGTTTCCAGTAATTTTCTTACATAACTCTCCATGCTGTTTTCATCTTTTCCCCCACAGGCCTGGAAACCATGCTTGCTCCATTTAGTAGCTGGTTCTTACTGGTGTGTACCTCAGCACCTCACTAGGTCACATTTCTTCTTACTGACAGCTATACAGTTTCCAGAACAAACCACAAGAGCAATGCAGACATGTCTGCTTTACAACAACTCAACTTTTGAAACAGTTTGAAAACCTTGAGGCTTTCAGAACGTCATTCACCTCTCCCTTTCTGTTATGTCATCACACTCATTGCTTTTTCAGAAAGAGCAGTTGGAGTCTTTTCCATACTTCAGTCTCTTTGTTCCTATCTTAACTTGAATGGTTTAGCTTCACACATTTAGTTGTTGAAAATGTGAACATGTTTTGTCTTTGGAAGATCATTCGATAGCCTAAGCTTAAAAACATGTCACATCTGGTTCCTGAGCTCAAGACAGTCTAATAAGCGTGGTATAGAAAATTAACTCCAGATTTTCAAGCATTAATTGTATTTATTAATGTCTGTGTATTATCAGTTATAAATCACTATAGTGCAACTGATGACATCCCTGGAATCAAAATAAGTTGTGCTATATGAAGCCAAATTGCCATCTTGCACTTCCATGAGAAAAAAATCTCTGGCAGGTATCCCTCACTGATGGTTGCACCCATAGCAAAACAGGCTCTGAAGGGCTTGTACATGCAATATTGTACACCTTCTGTCAGTCCTAGAAGTTAAAGCCACCACCTTCTGTCCTAGAAGTTAAAGCCACTTTGGGCCAATGCATAGGTGGCAATGGGCCATTACTGGTCAGCACATAGTAGGAAAGATATCAGGATGCACCAACTGTTTTAAGTGCTAGGACTCCTAAATTAGTGTCACAGCTGACCCTCTTGTGCTTTCCCTTCAACTAAACTAGTAGAAACTGAACATATACATGCATAAATATATGCACATGTTTATATTTGCAAGCATTTCCTGACAGGATCCAGATTTCCCTCTCCTGTGTATTAATTTTCTCTCTAATACACACACACATTTCTTAGAGTGTATTTCATCAGTATTTGGAGGAGTCTTAGAATCACAGAACCAGTTAAGCTGGAAAAGACCTTTAAGATCATCAAGTCCAACTATTACCCGAGGGCAGCCAAGATCACCAGTAAACCATGTCACTGAGGGCCTCATCTATACGGTTTTGAACACTTCCAGGGATGGTGATTCCACCACTTCCCTGGGAAGCCTGTTCTAATACCTGGTCATCCATCTGTACATGGCCCACCATAACAGTCCATGCCCAGAGCTTCTACACATTTGTGAAATGTAAACAGCAAGTACACTAGGAATTATAAATATAGGCTATATCCTATAGACTAATGCTGTAGGCATTAGTCTGTAGGCAGAGTTGTAATTTATTTTAAAATTTATATAATACAAAAAAAGTTACGCTGCCCTCAGATACCCCTTAACATTTCACATTGATAAACTTACATTTCAGGTATGACATCAGTGAGCAGATCAATGAAGACCTATTTTATGTAGTTTGGGTGTCTGCCAGCTGCATTTTTCTCCTCGTAAAGGTAATGTAGGACCACCGCTCATGACCCACATTGACTCAGTGTGTGCCTCTGGGATCCAGTGATTGTGCTCCTGGTGCTCCAGGTCCTTTGGCTGGCATTGTGTAGCTCTTCATAACTCAGCTGGAGATTTCTGCTTGATGGTGGCATCCAACACTAAACACAAGGCTGTTCAAACAACTTTCGCAGCAGAGTGCCTTGCCCATTGCAGTAGTGCCTTTGAGCTGCCACAGTGCCTGCTGTGCCAATAAAAGTCCAAAAGAGGGAATGGAGCCTGCAGCCCACTGCGACACCATGTGTAAAGGGTACTATGGCTTCCTGTCTCTTAGGAAGTGCCCGCTCCATGACCTGTGGTTTCTGTTGTCTGGACGGCTGTCTCTTCACTTCCTGGAGCAAAACAAAACAGCACCAAAAGTGTCTGTCTCTTCCTTTTCTTTCACCACTTGTCTTCCAAAGGGGCTCTCTGAACTTGCGTGCCCAGCTGGAATTAATACACCCAGAGCCTCTGAGGAGAAGGCTGGGGAAGTGCAGGAGGCCCAAAGGGGAGTGTGAGCATTTGCTGTTGATATACACATAAATCAGAACCAGTATATCACTCTGTTGGATCTGAGGCAGGATCAAGGACAAAGGAACCTCAGTTTGTGATGCTTTGCTCCAAGCTTTTATGTGTCTGATCCCCAGACTTGTATGAACAGCCCTTGGTGTAAGTAATAGCAAATGCCAAGGAGAGAAAAGCACATCTTTTTACAGCTCCACATAAGCCAGTTGGATGCATTATAGGCAGGCTGCAAGGATGCATGTACACATGAGCTTCACAGAGGGCATCTCTTTGCAGCAGAGGCTGATGCAGGGAAGGAGAAGGAAAAGGTAACTACAGAAGTGATAAACACTACTCTCACCTGGCAGAATATCACCCTGGTCAAACACCCCACTGGTGCATCTGCAGTGTCCTGTTTCTGGATTTCCCTTTTGCAATGCAAGGTGGTTATCAGGAGAAATGGGGAAGAAGTCATGCCAGGGTTTCCTGCAGACAGTCTTTCTTGTTCACACACAGAGGTATACCTCAAAGGTGAGCTTTATAGACCTTTTCTGCTGCCAGTACACTGTCACTATAAGCCTGGAGAGGTTCCTGCTGTAAGCCTTAGGTTTAGATTTCTGATACTCTGGTGTCACTGAGAGATATATGCTAAATGGAATAGGGTCAGTGAGGCACTGTACATAAAAGTGTCTCTATATTACTTAAGTGCTTATCTCAGTTCAGTTTGGATCACTCCAACTAGATTTCTTGGCACAGATTGAGTGACAGGCCACTTAACAGACAAGTATCAAAAGATTTTATAGATGCTCTAGAGTTGGCTTCCCTTCCTTGCATAGTACCTCAATAAGCTTTGTACCCTGAAATGGCTCCTCTAACCTCAAGCCATGGCATGCATTCTCTCAGTGTTGGGACACAAACCCACCAGCTTGGTGGGCTGCAAAACAACCCTCTCATTATTTCAATCACTTTAAACTGGGGGGAAAAATAATCACGAAAAAGATAATTATTATGTCTTAAAGCCAGAGACATAACCCATGGGACCTAAGGAGACCCAGGGCCAACTACTACAATGCATGAATGTAGCCAGTCTGCTCTAGAACCACTGGAATGGAGCTGAATGGATGGAGGACATTATACCACCATTTTGGCTAGGAGCCACTTTGTTCGGTCTGCAATATGGTCACAGCCAGGTAGACCCCAGTCTTGACATTACACTGTAGTATGTGCTGCCTACTGTGCTCTGATCATAACTAAATCTAAAAACTGTCACCAGTACAATTGAGGGAAATGAGATGAGAGAGTGGGTGATGGGCTTGCTCAGTACCAGCAACAGAACTTTTGGGTTTAATACTCAGCTAAGCTACTCTGCTTATGTTGCCTAGGACCCTGAATGAAGATACAGGATTTAGGAGAGGAATTGACAGAAAAGAGGGATATCTGCTCAAAGAAGGAGTTAGATTGTGCAAAACTTACCAAATTTGTGTTATGTAAAGAGAAGGTGGTGAAGTCCAAAGTGTTGACCCTTTTAAAAGATAGGAGCTTTATGATAATTTTACCATAGGAATAGAAAACTTGAGAAGGTCTTCTGAGGTAAAGATGAGAAGACCAAGTTTGATTCCATAAGTCTCTGTACTGATTTGCATTTCTAAAAATAACCATCATTTCAGAACACAGATTTGTCCCACTAGATGAAGTTGTTAGTAAATCCTATCTGGTATTCAGCCTGGGTAGTAACAAGTAGCACGTGGTGATCAAATGGAATTACAGACAAAACATGCTGTCCTTACCCAATTAGGCATTGCAATACATGGAGTGAAGCATTTCTCTCCAGCTCTCACTGCTGATGACTCTATGCCTTCAAGTATCAGGCTGAATTAGCCTTATCTCCTGCAAAGCTATATATAGTATTTAGCTGTTAAAACCTGTCATTAAAGTGAGGTTTTATACATGTTAACTTAAGGCTACATATGGTGATTAGAACTACTGAACTTTCCAACACCATGATATTCTAAAAATACTATGGAAAGCTTTTACTGTCCTCATGGAAGGTAACAGAACTTCAGAAACCCTTGGAACAAAGTGCACAGTTGGCTTCCAGGTAATTTATGGTGTCATGATTGCAGAAAGTCAGGTAGGAATAAACCTGAGTAAATAGAGCTGGGCCTGCTACATATCTGTACTCATAGATCCTGCCATTTCCACTGTGTGTGGTCAAGAGAGTCATTGCCCAGGGTCATGGATCAGAGCAAACTGACGTACATCAGCCAAGAAGTAACAAAAAGTTGTCAGGAGTTCCCTTTCCTTTATTGTGCTAAATAAATTTCTATCAAGGCAAAAAAGCTGGGCTCATGCAGTCTTGAACCTGGATTTATGCTAAGGAACACCAATGATGAAGTCTTCTTCAGTATTTTTAACATGACCATGCCTGAAAATGATGTCAAGAAGTGCAGGCAGAAATGGATAGTATTAACTAAGAGAAAACACCAACTTTGTTACTTGGACCTGGTGCATCTGTAAGGTTGCAAGCGTTTTTAATGCTCAAGCAGTATAAACAACCTTAGCAGTAAATGCCAACTGACCATATTCCTAAGTGGCATCTAGGAAAGGTCAATTCATGCAGCTTCACAGCTTCATGTCTTTGGAAATGTGCATGTCCAAAACACATGGAACAGCCAGGAAAGAGTAATCAAATAAAAGCAACACCACTTCTTTTTTTTCTGTTTTGGGATTTTTAATTTGTCACCAGGAATACTGAAGGGGAAGCTCTAAGAAATATTCATGGTATCAGTATGGCTTTGGGTGAAGAAGAAAGAGTACACAACCAAGAAAATGGTATTTATCATGCTCATTTAACAAGTAGGGTTTAACATTTGTTCTCCAACTTTCCTAAGAACCTGTGCTATCTCTGTATATTTCTATTGTCAATGCTGCAGATCTTCCTAGTCTGAAATTCCCTGGAAGTGACTTTCAACTTGCAGACTAGGAACAGTGACAAAAGTACATAAATTTTCTCAGCAAGTCACTTTCCCTGGCAGCCCTCTAGCCTAGTCCAGAAGCTATCCCTATCCATCACCATCTGACTGAAGAGTTGTACTAATCCTGAAGGATCTCTTTGCTTTTTGCAACAAAGCCCTCAGTGTCAAATGGTCCAAAGTGAGCAGCTAATACCTGCTGGCAGTGGTTCCAGGGGGCCTCCATGATCATGCTTTTCCTGAAGAAGACCGTGCTGCCATGGATAACTGCGGATACCCATTCCTGAAGCTACTTTCAAACATGGTTTGTTTTGTTGTTTTTTTAATTTCTGTTTGCTTTAGTAATATCTTTGGAACTAGAGATAAAGCTGATCATTGTCAGCTAAAGGTGCCAATGCAGTCTGATGCCTAAGCATGTAGATAGGCACTGACTGGGACTCTCCAAAGCACATCACCTTGCATTTCACAAATTGGTGGAAGTTATGCACTGCCAGGTGTGCAAAGCTTCAATAACCTTCTGTCTAACCTCTATTTTGGGGCACTTAAATACAATCCTGTAAGTCTCAAAGTCTCCATCTTAATACTACCTGTAGGAATAAGCAGCAAAGTCCTGCTGGCAATGAGAGAGAACATAGAATCATGGAATACCAGTTTGGAAGAGACCTTGAATATCATCTGGTCCAAACTTTCTTACAAAAGCACAGTCTAGAGAAGGTGGCCCAACACTCTGGCTAGCTGAATCTTGAAAGTGTGCAATGTTGGGGAATCCTCCACTTCCCTGGAGAGATTATTCCAATGGCTGACTGTTCTCAGTGTCAAAAATTTTCCTGTTGTGTCTAATTGGAATCTCCACAGGAGTAACTTGTACCTGTTACCCCTCTTTTCCATGTGACTCCTTATAAAAAAGGAGTCTTAAACTCTGGAGATGCTCAGAAACAGCTCCTTAGTGACACAGCTGAGGAGGGAAAAGCAATTTGCTCTTGTAGATTCCCTTCTTTTGGCCTTCACACAGCTCAGTCCAAGGATGTGTCATGGCCAGACCACTTTAAATTAGCAGTCATCCTGCTAAGTATGGTGACATTTTAAACTTTTGACAGGTTTTGTCCTTTGCTTTTTTCTTTTTTTTTTTTTTTTTTTTTTT
>NDXB01016522.1:15460-29330 GCA_002631895.1 Agapornis roseicollis
TTTTTTTTTTTTTTTTTTCAATTCACGGAAGTATTTCTCTGTTTCCGAAGGTACCCAAATGTACCTGAAACCCTGTCCCTGTTGCAAGTGAAGGATTTACCTCTTCTATTTATTTTTTTTTTAATTTTTAAATTTTAACTTAAATGAACATCCTACTTTCAGCTACAACTTTATAGTGGATTATAGGATAACTTAGGGATTTTAAGTATCAATATGTGTGATCAGTAGTTATGTATCCTACTCCAAGGATGGACAGCTCTTCTAGTCACAGGAGTTGTCACTGTTGTACGTTGTTGGTCTTTCATGGCTATCTCAAGGTGTTCCCAAATAGTAGTGGATACATCCAGAGCTACCTTGAGCCCTACTAAATCCCTAACTATTGAAATGACCCATCATGACCAAAGGAAACAATACTCAAGGAAAGGCATTCTTCATGCTGCTTTGCAATGCATTAGGAATTACCAACCACAAATTGGTCTGTAACATGGGAAAACAGTTATGGATTTATTCTTTTCTCTCTTGTTAAACTGTGCCAAATACTTACAGTTCAAGCCTGTAAGTAAAGTGGGGATTTCATGCAGGAATATTTTGAATTCCTCTGTCATGCATTTGTAGTGATTTTTTTTGTTGTTGTTCATCCCAGGCATCCCACTGTTGTTGTGTCAGCTGTTAATGGTATCATTCTTTCTCCATGAGCCATATGGCATACTCCAGGAGTCACAGAGGACATATCTGCACTGATTACTATGCTCATGTGTCACAAGTTATCTCCCCTGCCTCCACAGAAACAGAGCAGCATCCTTGAGAAAATTGTTTAAACATAGCCATAGGCCAAATTCACTCTTGAGGTAACAATTAAACTAAAAAGTTAGTCCAGGCATACATCTGGCCTTATTTTTCAGCAGTTCTTTCATAGCCTTTCTCTCCTTCTGTCTGGTGGAGGTTGGTGGCAATATGCCATCAGCAGCTGACTAGCATGACACTTTGTCCAGAAAAAGGGCGAGTGAGGTTATCAGGATATAACTCAGCATCATTGTCACCATTCAGTCACCATCTTCCGTGGATGGGTTGCCATGGAGTTGTGGCATAAGCTGCACAAAATAACAACGTTATTTTAGGAGAGCTATGCAACAAACTTCTGTGCTTAGTCCACTAGGCTCTCTATTTGCTGATTGCAGGGATGTTAACTAACTGAAGCTTGCAGGGTTGCCATTGATGGAGAACTTGAAAGTTCATGTTCTACCAAACAATATGACACACCTCTGCAGCATGGGCACACGACATAGTTATGCAAAAGCAATATTAGCTGAAAGCTCTTAGGCTGCATCTGTGGAAAACGGCATTTTCCTCTGATGTGCTTGACTGGCTTCGCGTCATTCCTGTGGTGAGAGGGGCAGAATTACAAAAGCTTTTTTTTATTATTATTATTTTTTCCATGTGCCATAGCCAACAAACGTTGTACATTATTACCCTGTAGCACAATTTCTAAAACTGGAATTTCCATTGCTTGGAAGGCAGACTAAATGTTTTCTTTTTTGGAAAGGCTCTATCTCTTTTTCTCTCTGCCGCCTTTGTTGCATACCTCTCCAAAACATATGTTTTCAATGTTTTCATTTTTGTAAAAGAAATCACTGCTGGCAGATATTTTTTCCTTTGCAGTTTATCTCCTACTGACCTACTTAAAAAAAAAAAAAAAAAAAAAAAAAAAAAAAAAGAAATAAAGAAAAAACTGTGAAAAATGAGAAACATCAAAATAACACAGGGGAGATCAATATTTGGCTGCTGTCAATAGACATGGGGGGCGAAGTTGTCTCTTTTTAGGGTTTTTCATTACTCTACTTGTACAGTGGTTACACCTCATGTTTCAGCTGTCAGATTTTAAATATGGAAATCCAAGANACCTACTTAAAAAAAAAAAAAAGTAAAAACAAAATAAAGAGAGATAAAGAAGTGAAGCTAGAGATGGATTTACTGGTGTGATAAAAGAGAGAGAAGGGGAAAAATATCCCTGAACAAATAAACTCCTCAGTTCAAATGTGAGACATCCAGATTGAAAATCAAAGATTTGCTGAAATCCGGAAATGTTCACATCATTTTTCCTTTTCCTTTTTTTTTGTGCTTCAAGGTGCCATCCGGGAGCCACAGTGCCAAATCACTGTGAGAAAAGTGGTTGTTCCCAGTATCTTCAGTTGGCACAGGAAGCACCAGTTCTATGGAAGTCTTCTAGGGAAGCTGCTTTTTATACCTCCACTCTAATTTTAGATACAAGAGGTTTGGATAATGTGGACATGCACCAATTTTACAAGAGGTTTCTGCAAACTGAACCTGACTGGGCACTTTCAAGGATCATATGTGTCTCCCAGAAGCTCTGGATTTGAAATGAACATCTCTAAAAGCATGGACACTTCTGATTTCCCCATTTCAGATAGTCGGGAGAAAATCAAGCTCCAAGTTGCCAGGTACAGAAAAGAGTTTTTTAGAAATTAGTGGTACCTGTGAGCTTGAAAAAAATAAATGGAGAAAGACAGCTCATTTTCTGAGACTCAGTGTAGGAGTGGAGACCTGCACTATTCAGAGATGTATTGCTTCAAACAGTACATACTAACTACAACCAAAAAAAAAAAAAATGGGCCACATTTTATGAATCAGTATCCACATCTGTGATTGCTGAGGACTTTGTTAGCTTGGTCCCCTGATGTAGCTCCCCTGTAGCCAAAGATCTTTGTCATGAGCCTGGCTGGCCTCCCAGCACCACCTACTTCCATCTGAACTGGATGCCATGAGATCCCACCCAGAGAAGTCAAGCCTCCTCAGGAACAATGAGTAATTCTTGGGAGACGCCACTGGAAGGCTGCTGCTGTGGCACGGGAAGGCCGATAACATCTCCCGAGCCACAGCAGCCCTTTGTGTCTGCAGACACAAGTGGGATGTTCCTTCTTAAGCTTTCCAGAGTTGGAGGAAGTGGGCCTTGAAACACAATGCTCATTGAAATCGGCTTTCATCTGGGGGATCTCATAGCATAAGTGCTGCTTGGTGATGTGCTTTCCATCTGCTGCCGAGGCCTCCTGATGCATTTCCTCTGTTTGTTCCAGAGGGATGGATGGCAGCACCTTAGAGCAGGCACATATTGTACTGGCTTGGTGAGCATTATTCTGGACTGCAGAAAATAGTAGTCCTGAGCAATAACAGCATCCTCAGGAGCCTCTGGTGGAAGTGGATGACATGTTGAATTACCTCTTCTTTCTCCTTCCCTCTCCATATGAGTAGCACACTCATTATAGAAGGGTTTAAAAGCATTTTACAACTAGTTGTGGTGATGTTACATGCTCTGTTCAGTTTCTTATGGCAAGGAAAGGCCATATATGCTTAAAACATTAAACAGTTTAAGCTCTGGAGAGCAAAACCATAAATGGTGGTAAACTACAACTGCTAGGAGAATGCTGAGTGTTACACGCTGGTGTTTCACTGTGCTTGACAAAGACTGAATGATACAAGAGACAGAATTTAGAAGGCCGTGGTCACTATGAGAGACACTTTAGCCATGAGCTAAGACATTGTGAAAGCAATTCCTCCAAATAGGGATTTACTTATCATATGGCTACAGACTGGTCTTCTGCTTTCAGGATGTGGCTTTGCAGGACTTCTGGTTGTTCATGGAGTCTTGCAATTAATCACAAGGGACATCTAAGCTGAGGATTGTTGCAAGTACAAATGAGTACTGTATGATTCTGCTATGTGGGCAAGCATGTAACTGAGTATGGGAGTATAAGGAAAAAATGTAGCCCTTTCTAAAGAGTAAATGTTCTCACCAAATCCTGTGGAATAAAACCCCTTTTCTGCTATAGGGCACTGTAGAAAGAGATATACATGTGCCCTACTTATTTGGCATCTCCTGACCAGAAGCACTTCAGGAAGGTTCAAACTGCAGCAAGATGAGATTGGTAAGAAGGAACTGGAAGTAATTTGTCTTTCACAAACTAATTACTGGGCATTAGGCCTGAAAGCAGCTCATGGATCACAAGCAGGTTTTGGTAGAGCAAATATCTCCACTTCATCACCCTGAGATGTTTATAGAGGGAGGAAAATACCAGACCAAAAATTCATTGAGTGCATGCAGGAATGGGTAGCGTGTTGTGTGGGAGGAGGAAATTATTACAAAAAATAGCATCATCCCCTCACAGTCCACTTTGGTAACAAAATCTATTTTTAAATTTACATATCTAGAAATAATGCTGGCAGATTCCCTCTCTGCTGGCTAATCAGGCATTCTGAAAAGAGATCCTTACTTCCATTTGCCTCCAATGACTAAATGTCATCCAGTCTCAAAGGGAGAAGAAGGTCTTTCTTTACTTTTCGTTACTTATCTGTCTGGAATCCAGACATCATGAGACTTCCTGGGTGGGCTCAAAGGCGTGGAGTGAGGCTGAGCTGGATCAGAGGACACAGCAGGCTTGGCAGGCAGGCAGAAGGGCAAGCTGCCTGCCCTACGATATTGCTGGAGAAGAGGCACTGGAATCAGAAATTAGGGCAAAGGCAGACTGAAAGGAAAATCACAACAAAGAATATAACAAAGAAAAAAAAACAGATAAAAGGGGGGAATTAAATATTTTATATTGATTTGTATTTTTTTTTTGTTTGTTTTCTTTACTAAGAGCAGAGAAATTAGGAGACTGTCAATTAATTAAAATGTTAATTTACTGTAGCAAGGGGAAAGCAACTCAGCCCAGTAAGCAAAAATTTTTTGGTCAAATTCGAGGAAAAAATTTGGTCTGTGCAAGCTTGGTGATAATATTGGGGATTATAGTCCTGCCTAAAGATTTCAGTCAAGTTAGGTCTTTGCTGTGTGTGATGTTGTATAAGCACATAGTGCCCATTTAAGAACATATAAAGAAACTACACTAAGACCAGCTTCAAACTTCAGCACAAGAGTCCTCTTCAGTAGCTGAGCATCTGATGAACAAACAAGAACTACCAGGTAGACATACATATATAGTATTGCAGCCTCAGCATCTTTCACCTGAGTGGCAGTCATACTAGAAATTGCATGAGTGTTTTGAGAAATGGAATATAACAGAAAACAAACCTTTAGTTTGCCAAGCTTCTGAGATTAAGACATCATTTAGGAGTTAGGTGCTGCTGAAATAAGGGGGTTGTCAGGTGAAGAATACCATATGTAAAGAGTGTTTAGTATGACTGTGTCTTCTCAAAGTAATCTCTATCTTTAATATAAGCACTGTTTAGAAAGCAGCCATGTCACTTCTGAACACATATAACCCTTTTCTGGGGCCTTTTAGATTCTCCATTGAAAGAAAGCTATCTCTTGGTGGGCTGAAGATCTCAGAGATACTTAATATAATAATTCTTTTTATTCCTGACTCTATACAGAGACTTGCTGTATCTTTCATTATTCTCAATGCATCTCTGAAGAGACATCTGCCTAAATCTCAAATCTGTTCTTCTAGAAGTGAGGGCCTGAAAGAGTAACACTAGCACTTCAGAGGTGCACCTGAAAGAGACAAAGGGTTAGCAGAGTTAGATGAGATTTCCTGGCAGTGATTTGGAGGGAGACAATAGGGGAATATAACCATATATGTCAGTTGTTGCATTGTTTTTTATGCTGTTTCAGCTTTAGCTATCCTTCCACAAGCTTTCCAGGACTAAATGGCTGCTTCCACTTGCTTTCACTTAATATGGTATTAAATGGGTGGAAATTAAATCATACAATCATCACAAATGAGACCACCTTACTAACCAAAAGTCTAAAGTGTCAAACAGAGTAGTGAACGAGTAAACATGATATTGTGACCTCTGGTACCACGAGTATTCTTTCTTTATTTCCACAGAGAACTGCCAGAGCTTTAGTCAAACAGTAGCTTAAGAAAAGTCCTATCAGGCAGGGATTATCATTCCTTGGTCTCCTCTCCTTTCCAGCTGATGTCAGTCTGAATCACTTCATGTAAAATTCAGTGACTAAATACCGTATTTCACCGACATGGATCTCAACTGCTTACCACAGTGCTGCATCTTCAGTAATTTGATGCAGCAGCTGAGACTGTCAGGTAGCAGAAGATCTGTAAAGCACCACAGTGGGACAGAGTAGTCACGGCATCTCTCGGTTACCTTGGGTTGGGCAGGCAGTGAATAAGCAGCATCACACCAAATGTGGGTGTCAGTAGATAAAGTGTGTCAGCATGACTACAGTCTAAGTATTAGGAACTTAAAGCAGCCTAAGTCCCTAAGTGCCTCCACAGATATCCAAACTTACATTAAAATCTGAAAAACCTTAGCTCTGCTGTTGGTTAAGACTAGAGGTGCTTACATTCATGATACTTTTATTCCTATGTTTGGGGCATGAACCAGAACACCTGGGTGGTGGTGTTGGGCACAATGGCACGAGGCTAAGTTCCCAGGAAAAGGTAGAGACCAAGGCAAGCAAGGCTTGCTCTCCTCTGCAGCATTTCCAGCCACTTGGCTCTGCTGCTTTGTTGTCCCCCCCACCACCACCTTTTCTTCCCTGGTTGATACACTGGAAGAAAGTGAGGGAAGGAACTTTAACCAGTATTTCAATGCCCTCCCTCTTTCTGTCCTTCCACCGTTGCCTCTGCTCAGTGCTACCTCATACCTTTGTAAAGAGCTGGTTTTCCCACCTGATTGAACAAGAATTGCAAGCACCTCACAGCTGACCTCCTTCCAGCTGGCTGCAGTGGTAGTGATTGTCCTTTTGCCTCCGTGCATTCAGCATACATTGGTTCAACAAAACTGATGGTATGCAATTAAACCTAAAATTTCTGTTACTCTCCAGGAGGTTGTTTTTGTGCTTCATTGCATTCCCCTCATCCCTATCCCTGAGTCAGTAATGACTGAAGCTTTTCAACATAGCACAGTGTTGTTAAGGAGCTCATTTTCAAATTGACAATGCTCCAAATAGCATTAATTTAGCATCTAACTCAATAATAAAACCTGACTGTTATAAAAATGTCTGGAGGGGGAATCAACATTAAAAGCACTAAAAATAAAAAATCATTGTTAAACTGAGATACCTGGGAATAAACCCACAAAGCCAATGAGAAACAGGATGCCATATCCCAGGTTCACTGCAGAAGAGCAGTGAATCTCCCCCCAGAATTGCCTTCTAGGACAACCCTGTGCCTTTGAGTCCCATGTCCCTTGGGTGCAGCAGTGCAGGAACAGGACGGTCCCTCCAGGTCTCTGCCTGCTCCCTCCCGCTGCCCGTGACGCATACACCCGGGTGTAGAAGGGGAGGGGGTGAAACTGTGAGAGTCTGGAGAGGCCTCGGGAGCTTTGCATTAAGTACAAAAAAAGGACAGAAAAAAAATAGAGGCAGGGGTTTGGAGTCTCTAATCAGCAGTGATTGCTTCCTGTACAGAAGTCAGCTGTTTCCATACAATAGCCAAGCTGTTCAGTCTCCAGGCGCCATCCCAAGGTCATCACTTTTCTATTGTTGTTCCTCACCCCCATGGAAATTCCTGTGCTCTTTCATGTGTATAAGGGTGTTGGGTTTTTTTAAACTTGAAAACCTCATGCCTGCCTCTCGTGGTTGTGGAAGGGTTAGGCATTAGGTACTGACCTGAACTTGGCTTTTCCTTTGCTCTGCATCATTAATGCCTGACTTGCCTCATCACAACAACTTTTTAAGGTTTTTAAGCATAATACTTATCTGCACTGTGTTATGTGGAGGACATAAGCCAAATCCAAATCTGACATATTTTTTCTTAGTTGCTTTTCTAGGAATTCATGTGTCATTGCCCTCTGAGACAGGGAGAAATGAGGCCATCTCAGTTCCGAGAGACTGTTCCTTTATAAATTATTTATTTACTTACACACATACAAATCTTGCCCTTTTAAACCTACCTACTGGAAACTCTGTGAAAGGAGCTGCTTTAACCTAAGAAGTCATCACTGCATTGGTTTGGTTAAAGACTTGCTGAACAAAATTCTAAAACCTTCAGAATCCAGAAGTCCTGTAGACAAATATTCAGCCTGGATTCTTGGAATTCTTCCAAATCCTTTTCACTGGACTTGAGCTGATTCTGGGCAACACTAAGCAACTTCTTACAAACCACTGCTTGTTATTTGTTGCTGTAGACATCCGTTGGTCAAGGAGATTCAGTTTCCTGCAGGTTTGATGCCACTTATAACCCAGTTTGCAGTTCTCAGAAGCTCTGACTGATTAGTCAGTTGTAGTTTACTAAGCAGAACTGGAAAAAGACTGTGAATTTCAGGAAGGGCCTATTCGCCAGCACCTCATGCTGGCTCAGGAGTGCAAGATGTGAACCGTTTATTGCCATACCAACAGTGGGATCTCCTCATAAAATATTGGCCTCTCAGGGTGTTCAGTGGTGATTGTGGTCTCATGAGGTTGCCTCTGCTGTCACTTACTGCCAATGAAACAATTGTGCACCTCTGCCCACGGCTTACACAAAATTTAGGAGAACTCAGTGCTTTAACGTGCAGTCATTGAAGGAGGCCAAGTAGGATGAAAACTCTGTATTCTGTCATGAAAACATGTTTTTTCCTAATATAACCTTTTTTCCTTTTTTTTTCCCCCCAAATGAACATGTTTTGATGATATCCTACTGTTGCTGAATCAATCAAGGCTAAGCCACAGCAATGTCCTCTACTGTGTCTGAGTTTGAGGGCTAAGGGTATTTGCTTGGATATACAAACTCCTTTGAACCTATCAGGCTATTACTGCTTGTAACTCATCCTTTAGTTTCTCTCGGGGTGATTTTTTTCAGTACATGCTTCTTAAGTTCCCTCAGGAACAGAGATATCAGCTGCTCAGCTGCCAACCCAGTTCATGAATCAATGTGCCTCCCAGAGTCCTCTTCAAGAAGGTATGGCCAGGCAGGCTTCACAGTTCTTCTGGGAACAATCGTGTTAAAACACTTTTGTTTGAAGTCCTCTTCCCAGTTCTATCGTCTCTGATTGTTTCCTTTGCAGTGGATTATTCCACTGTAATAGTTTCTTTGGGGACATTTCCAGCTGCTGAATAGGTTATCATTCTACCATTAGAAAAGACATCAAAAAAACCCTCTCTGAAGACTGTGTTATTTTGAAAATCCTGGGTGAGTTGCAGTTTAATGTGAAACCTGTGTAGTATACATAGAACACAAAGTAAATTATATGCATTTTAGCCTCCATGAATAGATTTCTGTATTATTTGGGGTTATTAAGAAAAATACTAAAACATTTTGGTTGTAAACCATCACTTTGCCACTTTAGCACAGTTTCAAAGTAGAAACTTAAGCAAAAAGACTACAGAGATTTACATATCGTGTCTGCAAACTGCCTTTTTACTTTTCTTTGATTTTAACTGTTGTACTACGTCAAATTCAATTACGATTGTAACATTATGTTGAAATATTGGAATTTTTTTTTTACTATACAAGCTCTTAATTAAAGGCCCTCTTTCAGATTTACACCAAAAATTCAACCACAAAACCCTTTTCCTTCTCAAGGTTGATTTTTCATAGGCAAATGCTCCAGGGTGACCTTATAGTAATGTTCCAATACCTAAAGGGGCCTACAAGAAATCTGAAGAGGGACTTTTTTAAAGGGGCATATAGTTAGTGATAGGACAAGGGGGAATGGCATTAAGCTCAAGGAGAGTAGATTTAGAATAGATACTAGTAAGAAGTTCTTCACTATGAGAGTGGCGAGGCACTGGCACAGGTTGCCCAGAGGAACTGTTGCTGCCCTATTCCTGGTAGTGCTTAAGGCCAGATTGGATGGGGCTTTGAGCAACCTGGTCTAGTGCAAGGTGTCAATGCCCGTGGCAGGGGGATTAGAACTGCATGATCTTGAAGGTCCGTTCCCACCCAAACTGTTCTAAGATATTTGGACATATTCTAATAAGTATGGTATTCTTTGTCACTACTGGATGTCTCTACTGGTATAATTTACTTGTTGTGGTTTTCCAGAAACTGCTAAGTCCTTGGTTGCCCACAATAAATCTTAATACAGATTTCTTTATACGCCCTACAGTAATGGCTCAGAGCGCTTTATCATATTCTTTAATAACACAGTCTTAGGATTTCAGATAACAATGTCACAGCACTACATCTGGCATTGATTCTTAATAACAAAGTGAATGTATATATTTAAATACTTTAATGCAAAATTGTATTCAAATTCTGTTTTATAATTATGAAATAAAATTAGCAGTACTATGAGAAATGCTGCTGTAAATACTTTGCTTCATTTCACATAAATAAAATGAAATTTAATAGAAAAAGAATATACTGCTCCTATTTCACACAATGCCATTCTAATTAGGCTCTTAGACTGGACACTGCTTTCACACCTAAGTGTCACTCATCCAACTACCACACAGACTAAACTGCACTTCTCTTAATATCCTTTCCACCCCTCTCCCCTGCCTTTTCCTGGCAGAAAATGCTATGAAGTTATTGTTCAAAAAGAAAACAGACAAAACTGTCTAGAGCAGAACAATCTTTGCTTCTCAGGAATATTGCAAATTCATTCCCAAGAAACACAGTCAATATCACCTCCAACTTTTTTTGCAATGGATTGAATATTATTTTCTTTTAATAATATTTGTTTATGTCCCTTTGTTTCAGGGAAATGGATCATTTAAAGCTACTAAAATGTAATATTGAAGCCCCAGAATTTTATGATCATGCAGGAGCTTTGTGCTACTCATTGGAACATGTGAAATACTCAATGAAATGGGATAAAATGGCAATAACTTGGGATGAAGTTAGAAGATTAACTTGGGGTTTTATTTCATTTGAAGGTGAGGCTTGCCCTCATATGTTATTATATGCTACAATAATGTTTCTGAAAAGAATGGACAGATTGACTTCCTCACCTTCGCTGTGAGATATTTCCCAGATGGGTTAAAAGCTAATATTCTAACAACTTTTTTACATTTTTCTTCTCTTCTTAGGTTTTATTTATACCTTTGAAGAAAATTATTCCTTCCTGCTATGATTCAGTACCTAGTTTCTTAAAATCTTTCCAGTTACTTTATCCTCAAAATTGTTGTTGTAGAGGTGAAGACTCTTGAAATAATGACTATGACACAACTTTAAAATCCCTCAAGTAGTTAATTATACTCCTGGAGACCTTGGGTAATAACAAGAACACCCTGAGTTGTAATAAAAATGTAAGAAGATTTTTATTAGAAGGGTATAAATAAGTCTTTAACTACAGTCTGGTTTGGATTATCAAAGGCAATAAGGAGAGGGAGAAGGGGAGTAGAAATGAGATAACTCATGTGAAGCAGTAACACAGGAAATATAAGCCATATGTAAGCTAGGCTATGAAAATACATCAACATATTCACCTTCAAGAAACTTGTAAACACATTTCCACAGAGCAGAAGTAACTGTAAGCAGCAGTTGGCCACTTGGGTTCTAGCACAACATGGCTTTTACCCCACACTGCTGAACCCAAGGAAGGACATTATGCCACCAGAGCAAGGTGGAAACTGGTCACTGGTGACTGACGGTGACCATACCAGGAGTGTCTGGCAGGTAACCTCCAGGCAGGTTACCCACATCTAGGTGTAGGCACAGAGCAGCATGGTATGTTTTCCGCATATGTAGTACAGTACTCAGCCACTCTGGCAGAGGCAGGCACTTTGTGGTGGGTCGGGGCTTTTCCATGCAGCATCCACCACCACAGGGGAGATATGCACAGATGTTTCCCCCTATTGCAAGGGAGGATGAGATCTCACCTTGCAGCAGGAAGCTGTACAGGACAAGTCTGTGCAAACACACAGTTCCTGCAGACCAGCTGGCAACAGGTAATAGCATGCAAAAACTTTTATACACATTTTAGTGTTTAGCATGTGGAGGTACTGAGCAATGGCTGGGGTTCTTAATCCTGTTAAGCTATTATTTTTCAGTTTGTGACAGCTGGGTACTGTTTAAGAAAAAAAATACTGCTAATCTTGTTGGTGTCATGAGCTTGTGCAGCAATTTTTATGCTTCTGCTTTATTTGTTTGACATTCAAAAAATAGCTATAGCATAAAAAAGTATTCCAGGTGCTAGTCCTTACCCTTTGCTTTCTAGGAACCCCACTGCATGGATAAGTTCCTGTTGCCACTTTATACAAAACATGTTTTGTTTTTGTTTTTTTTTATCTTGGTCTGTGACTCTCATACAAAAGAAGCTCCTTTTATCACTACCTAAAAATAAAGAACATTTACAAAATGCTCTGGTTAAAGTGATTCTTTCATCAGCAGAATGCTTTTTGCATGTTGCTGCTTTGTATGTGAGAACTGTTACACAAGGAGAGAAACTGTGAATAGACTCAGTGTTTACATAGTACCAAAGTATAAGGTTGCTCCTTGTCACCAAAACAGCAGTGAACCCTCATGATACACTAACATGTGCGTGGTAGCTGATGACACATCATTGCTGCCTACATTAGCACAGCAAAGATGTTTTGTTCTCTTATGTCATGAGCTTCAAATCCCAGCTGGGGATTTACTGACTAAGCCACAGTGAGCTGCTGTGAGTTCCCTTCCAAAAGGAGAAAAGGAATAAAACAGAAAGGCTTCTCCTTTCCATTTCACTTAAGAAGTGCTGCTAAGCACTAGGAGTTATTTCCCTGTTGGTACCAAAATATTACTACAGTTCTTGATGACAAGAGCTACACACACCCGTCAGTACAGAAAGGGCTCATTAGCCACCGCAGGACAAGGCATAATAGCGATTCCTCTGAATTCAGATACATAAATCACAGACAAAATCCTCATTCATATGAAATTAAAAACTGCAATTCCATCCTACCACAGGCTGGAACTGGTAATTACTCAGCATTTCTCTACAAGAAAGCTACTTGTCCCCCAGCACAAATGCAGACTGGGAGCTTTCATATTTACTGCCAGGTAGCCACTTCTTAATTTTTAATCTGTCTTTCTGCAAGTTCTTATATTTCAGTAATGGTACAACTTATGTTGTGTATGGAAGATGCTAGAGCATACAAATCTTGCATACACACACAGAAAACTCGCAGTTACTTTTTCTGCCTTCTTCACCATGAGATATGGATAGTGCAAGTTTATCACCAGAGCCAAGGCTAGCGAATCTCTATAGGAGGTTTTTCATGCTGAGAACTAAAACAGAATAGGGCGGAGTCATGGACTCTTTCTGTTACAGTTGGTTGTGACCTTTTTGAGTGATGATCCCAAACTACTACACAGTGGGGGAAGAGTTATCCTCACAGTATGACTAGAAAGCAGGAATTATTACTTCATAGAAACATAGAATAGTTAGGGTTGGAAAGGACCTTAAGATCATCTAGTTCCAACACCTCTGCCATAAGCAGGGACACCTCACACTAAACCATGCCACCCAAGGCTTCATCCAACCTGGCCTTGAACACTGCCAGGGATGGAGCACTCACAACCTCCCTGGCCAACCCATTCCAGCATCTCACCACCCTAACAGGAAAGAATTTCTTCCTTAGATCCAATCTAAACCTCTCCTGTTTAAGTTTGAACCCATTACCCCTTGTCCTGTCACTACAGTCCCTAATGAAGAGCCCCTCCCCAACATCCCTATAGGCCCCCTTCAGATACTAGAAGGCTGCTAGGATGTCTCCACGCAGCCTTCTCGTCTCCAGGCTACACAGCCACAACTTTACCAGCCTATCTTTGTATGGGAGATGCTCCAGTCCCCTGATCATCCTTGTGGCTCTCCTCTGGACTTGTTCCAACAGCTCCATGTCCTTTTTATGTTGAGGACAACAGAACTGCACACAATACTCCAAGTGAGGTCTCACAAGAGCACAGTAGAAGGGCAGGATCATCTCCTTCGACCTACTGGTCATGCTCCTTTTGATGCAGCCCAGGATACGGTTGGCTTTCTGGGC
>NDXB01016523.1:1082-13012 GCA_002631895.1 Agapornis roseicollis
CAACAAAACCCAATTAAAAAGAAAAAAAACCCAACAAAATCACAACACAAACAACCTTCCACCCTCTAAAAACCAAACCAAACCAAACCAAACCAAACCAAACCAAAGAAAACCTCAAACCAAAAAAAAAACCAATTGTTTGAGAAAAAAAAAATCCCTCAGATCCATTTGCACTCAAGAAGAAAAGGCTTCAGCTCTCTAGATCTTAGTGTGACACATGTCCAGTGTATATTGTAATATTTTATAAGCAGAACATTATCTAAATGTCATTGGGAAATGATAGTAAGCATCCCAGCCCTTATTCCAGGAAGAGGCAGCAAGACAGGGTCAGTTGAAGGGGATTTGAAACATGCTTCCTCATCCTTATGGATGTTTTCTCTCTCTTGGAATAAACTGGAGTGCATGATCTGGAGCACCCAAGTTGACCATGATGCCCTCTAGGTGGTCATTCTCAGTTACAATGTGCTGGGATGACTGAATTATGCTAAGAACTGTGTGGCTTGTGTATGCACTCATATTATGAAAATTACAATTCTGATTTTATTTTTAACAATAAGCACATACTTGGTAAACATGACTCTCTGTCCTTTCTTCTGTCTTGAAATCTGTCTTTGCTCCCCATGTGCTGGGAGAGGAGGGATATCTGGAAAATGGATGCTTACGGTATCAAAGCCAACATCAACAAAGACCCTATGTTCTGCTTATGTAAGTCAATTCAGTCTTCCTATCCCTGACCCATCCATTCCAGTAACTCAGGAGACTTTCTTGCCATTTTAATATGTTGTGCTTCCTAACAGAGATCTTTTGCAGAGAGCAGTACATGCACCCCATGTGAGAATTTCAGAAAAAAGAAACTCAAATAAAATAGATAATTTTAATAAAAGAGAAATGAAGTAGATGCACCTGTGCATGCATTTGAATTTGCCTGGTCCCATAAAGCCAGTGTTGGCAGGGCGTGTGGGATTGTATGGATAAGCTCCTAGGCCTGTGGTCCTTTCCAGTGCTTTGGAACTTCACTCCTGAACAAGTGTGAAATTTGGAAATTTTACTTAAATATGATGAGGAAACCATGACATCAGGAGTCAGAGTATTTTAACACGCAATTAATGCAATTGCAAATGCAGTATCTTTTTCATTAAAAATACATAGTAAGATTATATGTCTATTATCTTTCATATTTCTGACAGATTTTTTTTTTTTCCTAGAAAACTGTAAGAAATAAATTAGTTACCAATAGCCTTTCCTTGAGATTCTAACAACATCTTAGATAGTAGAAACTCTTTAAGACTGCAGATTTTGGCTCTGGTGAAGACAAGTAAATTCTGAGGAAATGTTTTCTTATGACAGAGACAATTTACAAAATGAAAAGTCACTGAGACTACAGGTATGGTTAACCAAGGAAAATATAAGCACATGCAGAAGGTAATTCTCTGCAGTAATCTAAGAGAAGTGGTATTGATGGGAGGTACTTTCTTTCTGGGTATCTCAAAAGGAATCTAGCTGAATTTCTACAGCTTAACCAACATGTGTCATGTTGAAGTTGTAAATGGGTTGCCAGCCACAACTTTCCCAACACAGACTGGACACAGAGCGAAGTCCTCATGTTATTAACAGTAATGGCAAAGGATATTGTGAATGAGTGGTCTATTTTGCTTCAAAACCGTCAAACAAAAGAAAAAATATCAGAAAATACATGTGCAGAATCAGGCATAAGTGCTAAAGATTTTATAACACACAGGTGTAATGGACCAGTGGAAACTTGGTTTGTGTTATTGCAAGATAAACAGGCCTTTTAAGTAATCAGTATGGGCCTGAGGTTGCTGAAATCCTTGAAAGCTCATTGAGCAAGAAATAAATCAGGTGATTTTCAGGAGAGAACACTTTTTTGTCATGCAAGTGATGAATTAGGTGATGCCTGGGTCAAATGTTTACTCAGTGATCAACATACTTGTGAAATTAAATGGGGTTATGTTTATGTAAGGAGAGAAAATGTGTTCAAGAAAACAAAGCGTTAAAGACATCACTATACAGTGGCTCAGTATTAAACAAATATTCAAGCTTTGTGCTTCTGAGTACATGGAAGAACAATATGACAATTGCACATGTAAATTAATAACATTTTTACAATTATTTACAATATCATAAAAAGTAACAAATACTGAATAAAAAAAATCAGACAGTGTTTTAAAACCAAGTGGTTATACAGAAAAGAAAAAGAAGAGGGGAAAGGAGAGAAGAGGACAAAGAATTTCATGAAAAAAAAAATAAGTATGTAAGCAACAGATAGAGATTTAAGAACAATGGACCTAGGTATAGATTATATGTAATTAAAAAAATCCAAATATTTTGCTAATTACATGATAAACAAAATACTCTCAGGCCAACTGCCTACTTCCTATTGTCATAGGAATTTGTAGTAATGGTTAAAACTGAAAGGAGGAAGATGCTGTAAATGAGAAGACACACAGGTGATGAAATGATTAATGTTGGATCTAAATAGTACAGGTGTCTGGCGTTTTTTGAAATGCCTAGGAAATAAATAGGATGTTTATTCTCCCTGACAGGAAGAGCAGAATTTTGTCCTTGATTTTCCTTCTCAGCAAATGAAGAGCTGAATAAACTGTTCTGTTGATTTATTATAGTGGTATACACTAACAATCCTATTGAAAAATTTCCCTTGGTATTTTCTTTATAAGCTGCTATTTCAAGTATTTCCCGTCTAACCATGAACATTAAAATTTAAAACACATTACATTTCTTTTGGTAAAACAGATAGGAGAGACTTCTGATATAACTGATACAACTCTCTCTGTCAATATGTATACAGCAAAATGATCTTCCAAAGCATGCACATTTTCTCATTATTTTTTTTTTTTTTTAATAATTTGTTTTGGGGTTTTTTTTTTTTTTTTTAANTTTCTTTTGGTAAAACAGATAGGAGAGACTTCTGATATAACTGATACAACTCTCTCTGTCAATATGTATACAGCAAAATGATCTTCCAAAGCATGCACATTTTCTCATTATTTTTTTTTTTTTGTAATAATTTGTTTTAGTCAGTCTTGACCATGTCCCTCTGCTGCATTTGGTTGTTCTACCAATGTAGCCACATGGAAATTCCAGTGGAGGAAGTTAATTTTCACCTCACTTTCTAAGTGAATTATCTTTATTTCATCAAAAGAGAAAGCAAATAAAACATAATTTATTTTGAGACTAAGAAGCTTTTGCAAAGGAAGTGGGATATGAACAAAAATGGTAGGTTTGAGTACTATTGAAGAAAAATTGTAATTTTACAGATAGAGCACTATTGTGTGTCTAATTCTGATATCTTCATATTAAAATTTCAGCATAAACCAAAACAAGGAAACAAAATTACTATTTTACTGTATTTACTATTTCTGTTGAAATACTGAACTCTTTGCTTAAGAAAACCAGAAGAGAACAGAAAAGTAGTAGGTGATGGGGAGAATTTTTCATGGTCTTAGGGGAAGGAAGAAGACAACACTGGATCATAGACCATACAGAAACAAAGATGTTACCTGAATAGATATTTTTCTAACACTACATTATGTATTAAACTTTTCAAGATAAAACTGATATCTTTAATGAATAGCTTTCAAAGTTTAATCGTTAGTTAACTCGGGGTACTGTCTTTAACCTTACTGTGTGAGTTTCATCACTGCTAACTTAAATGCATTTAAAAATGTTTTCAGTAAGAAATAATATAATATACTGTGAACTGTGCATTTAACTTTGTGTGAGGGCTGATGTAGTTCTTCAAGCAGAGTTAAGTACAATTTGTGTTGTTAGTGTCTTCTGTTTGATGAATCTTTTATATTTAACAATGTGTACAGTAGCAAGACAGTGGCAGATGGCAACATAGTTGTTCCTAGAGCAAAATTTGTTGGCATTTATCCATAAAGGTTTTATCCTTGCAGCCTTTTCTTTATTGAGTTCATTCCACTTCCCCTACGGTCTGCACTTTCACCATCCAGTGGGCAAACAAAAAAAAGTTAACTTGTTCTTTTGGACTTTTTACAAATGAGCAATAGAGCAGATACTATCAATGCACTTTATAATGACACTGTCAGAAAGATAAAGAGAAAAAAAAATATATATATATAAAGTTCATAATTAAAATGAAATGTGTTATTGTCAGATTATTACATTCTTTATGGTAAATTATTACTAAAATGATTAATATTCTCCTTCACAGAAAGGCAAATAGCATTAGCCTTAACTATAATTTTTGAAGTTACATAATTTTTTAAGAATGAAATATATTAGAAATAGATCCTTTACACAGTCAAACCCAATATTTTTCCAGGAAATCCACCTTCATCATGAATCTGCAGTCCACATTTTCAAATTAGAGCTAAACAACAAATTAATCTGTTTATTGAAATTCTTCTCAAAAACTGTAGACAGCAATATTAAAGGAAGGGCTTCTGGGGAAAAGGCATAATTTCCCAGACTTTTTGAAATTGTCTGACATTGCATATATCCAAGAACTCCCATATTTGGGAAAAATTGCCTCAGTCCTTGGTTTTAGTATTTAATTTTGGGGGAAAAAAAAAAATCAAACAACCCCCATGACATCCTTATGTGATGCACAGTTGCTTAAAATTCAACTTTCTGAGCAATAGCATATTTTGTGGGTGTAGATACATTTTAAACTTGCCATTTATTCATAGTGCTGTAGAGTGACCTAAGGTATGCATTTCCTTTTTTTGCATTTGACAATGTAGAAAGTATTTTTTCATTAGGAATACTATTGCTTAAAATATATGTAATTCTTGGAATAATTCACAATAGCACTGTTATTTCTGCTAGCATATTTGTTATTTGCATGTTTAGTAGACAAATATTTCAAGCTATTAGTTTTTCAAACCAAAGCTGTTAGTATTTAGTTTTTTATTTATAAAACCTTTACCACAGAGGGTAACATAGGCAGTTAGGAGCTCATTTATTTCTTCCTGGAGATATATTTTCTATTCATGTTTTGTTAATTTCTGTAAAGAAGAAAATAAATAAATAAATAATAAGTATGATTTTACTCTGCAAAAATATTTACTCTGAAATATTTTGTTCTGAACCCATCAGAATTTTTTGGTATAAGGTCTTAAAATCCTCCATTTTGACAATTTTATATATATAAAAAGGATATTAAGAAAGTTTATTTTAATCAAGCAAAGTAAGTGAGTAATTTATTATNCATTTACTCTGAAATATTTTGTTCTGAACCCATCAGAATTTTTTGGTATAAGGTTCTTAAAATCCTCCATTTTGACAATTTTATATATATAAAAAGGATATTAAGAAAGTTTATTTTAATCAAGCAAAGTAAGTGAGTAATTTATTATAAATACATCTGATGAAATACATATGCTCTTGCAGAACAGTATTTTAAACCAATCAGTATTTTACAAACATAAACCTTTCCACTCAGACATTTTTAAAAAATAGTTCTTTTCCTAAGATTTAATACCATTTGTGAATTATTTTTAAGGATGTAATGTCTTTTATATTTACCAATACAGCAACTGCACTATCTAGATACAATCTTTTTTCTGTAACGTGTTGAAATAAAAGTGCAATTGCTAATCCTAACTCATTCTAATGCTAATTCCTTTTTATCTAAAACAGATCTCTGCTGCTGCCAAATATTAGAAGTACCATGTCATATACCCCTTGCTTAAAGAAGACCTGTGAAATACCTATTAGCGTCATTTATTCATAAGGATGATGAAATTGTCATCCTGTTATACAATTATATAATTCATAAGTAGGAAGCTCTTGACAGTGTTGCTGGTTCTAGTCTGATTAAGTCTTGTCATTAAAGACCTTCAAATATAATGATTGACAAAGGAAACCTGTTGTGAGAAAATGACAGATGCCAATGTATCCTCAGTTCATACCACTGCAAAAGTTTAGTGCAATATCCTTTCTAAAAGTATCCATTCCTGGCTTTGATATTTGATATCAGTTGCCTTTAATTACTTTATTACCCACCAGCAACAACACACACCTTGATATTTTTATGCCCTACTCTTTTTTTTCACTTACCTTAGTTGCTTTCTGTTTGTGACAAAATTAACTGAATAGTTTACCTCCCTACTCCAACCTTCTTCCAGCCCACTGAGCAGATGGTCTCACTGTAGCTTTGTCTAACATTTTCAGCTTAAAACCCAAACACTTCACAAAACAAAAGGGTCTAATTCTTTTAGCCTTTCCCCCTTCTCATTTCTTTAAATTTCCTTTGTTTTTGGTTTTGTTTGTTTTGTTTTTGTTTTTTTTTTCTTTTTTTTTTTTTTTTTTTACTTTTTTAGTTTTTTGACTGGGACTTTTTAGGCTGCAGCTTTGTGTCTGCCAGCACTTCAAAATGTTAGTGAGAAAGAGAGGAAGAGAAGTTCCCAAAATAACCTGATTTCCTAGACCTTTTAAGACTGTCCTGTATCCGTTTGGGCTCTGCAAAGTATGATGTGACTCCATACTATTACTATTATTCCCATCACTCAACTGTGACTCCCAACTATTACACGCTAGTCTAGTGGTTAAAGCACTTTATATATAATCAGATTATATAATAGTTTTGGTCTTANTTACTGATTGCATGATGCAAACCTAGCACAAAACAGAGAAAAAATTCTTTCTGTGGATGCTTCATAAACCTTTGATTTCACCCCTTATTTTCATAATTTAGTTTTCTTTTGGTATAGAAGGAGGAGGCAATGCTTACCTGCTGATATAAAGAAACAAGTGCAGTTTCCAGTGATGCTCAGCTGTCAACAAAAACTACAGTTGCCTTACATAAATGAAATCTATGTTCAGCCAAAGGCTTTCTGAGAGATTTGAGAAAGTCATGTAGTCACAGATTCATCCCACACAGGTTTATACACACATTATTGTTATTATTGTGATTCAGAGTCTACACAGAGAGACCAATTCTCCAAAGAAGGATCAAGTTGATTTAGGAATTTTAGGTAGGTATTTATTTGTTATGTAGACTACAAAATTTCCCAGAGTATACTCCAATCTTATTTTGACCTGCAAGATATGCCATTAGACTGTATATAGTACTCTTTGTCTAAGTAATAAATGCACGTTCTGTACTTACATAATTACATGAATATCTAGCTCTTGAGAAAGTACTAATAAGAATGCCACCTTAAAGTGTTATGGCAATTTTTCCTAGCAAGACTTCTGGAAAGCTGCAGAGAGTTACTGAGATAATATTTTCTTTGTATAGATTATTTACATGTCCATTAGCTTTGAAATACTTTTTTGCAAGATAGTTACTCTAAAATGACCAAAATAAGTATGACCAAGTCTTAGTGTTATTACCCACACTGTAGGGTTAACACAATGGGAGGTATTATCTCCGTCAGCTACAACTACAAATCTGGAGCATGACCTTATGGGACTGATATGCAGGCTCACATAATTTTATTATTCCTCCATCAGAAGTCCTAACTTGAGGAAACTGTAAGGCAGACAGCCAAGGACAATAACTTGTTTAATAGCCCTCAGAATGTTTATCCTGTTTATTACCCCTCTCTTACTAAGCGAAGGTGTGAGAGCTAGCTGAGCATTTGGCTGTTAGCTAACCCACCACAATATTCTAAGGATTTCTGACACATTCTTGCCTCCCAAGCATTTAGCTGTGATATATCTATTAGCATTAAGGAAAAAAAAAACAGACTGAAAAAGGCTGACCAGCCCAGAAACAATGTGCCCTCTGGGAAATATGTAACTCTATAGTAATCAATCATAAAAGCTCTAGTTTTCCCTCGGACATATAATTGTCCTGAAAAGTACAGCAAATATTTTGAAAACTTTGAACTCGGAGAGACTTTATACAGTGTAGGTGGTTGGTTTGGATGATTGTCCCTCAGAAGGTTTTGTCTACATTTAGAAAATTTAGAGACATGTCTACCAATTTTTTTCCCTTCCCTTTGTGTCCCATGTTTAGTTTTCAACATGTATAAATGAAGTATTGGTAAATCACCACCAACAGTACCAAAAAGAATAGTTTTCCAAAAATTTCCAGTTCTCGTGTAGTTAAAGTGATACATATAAAATGTTTTTTTGCTTTGGTCTGTCAGAGACATGCATCTAATTTAGAATGTTTTGTCTTACTACTTGTGCATACAAAATGCAAATAACTTGACTATGACAGGTAAGAATAATAATGTCTCATTCATATCGTTACCTGTGTGGTAAAAATCTAACATAGCTTGCAACCTAGGTAAATGTATTAACAAGTTAACAGGTTCATAATTTTTATAGCAGCATGTTTATGCTGCTGTATTTGAGATTGTGTCAGCATTTCCATTATAAATAATTTAAGGTTTTGTAACTCAGTAAGAGAAAAAAAAAAAAACAAACCAAAAAACAGTCCTGTCACATTCTAAGTTATTTGTTTCCTCAATGAATCTTAAAGGCTCAGGGAAGTATATGATAAAACTCAAGATTTCCTCCTAGGGCTTTGGTAAAGAAGCTAGACATTCAGTTTTAACCAGAAAATTTAAAAAGGTTCCTCAAAGTGACCCAAATGTAAAGTCTGTCAAAATGTGATGTAGTTATATGTCAGGACAGGATGATTTTGGCATGTATTCCAAGAACAGGCACAACAGTGCCTAATACTGCCTGTGAAATAATGAGTTACAAGAATGAGGTTTCTTACTGCATAACACAAGTAAGTGAGAGGTCACAGAAACAAGAAGATATTTTCTGCTACCAGATTATCCAGTATCCTAGGTATGTATTAGGAAGGAGAAAATATAGCATTCCAGGCCCCTTAAAAAAAAATAGTTCTGCTAATTTTATATGAACCATTCAAATGGCTGAAGCAGGTATCTAAAAAATTGCTGGATGGTTGCTGAGATGGAAGCATTGTTAAGAAACAAAAGAGCAGTAAGGAGGTGGAAGACAGGTAAAGTTGTCTATTATCAGTCATGCTACTGCCACCATGCCTCTACCACCATGCCTGGGGCTTTTCAGCATTAACTTCTGCCTTTATTAAAAACTGGAACCACACTGATAATCAAATTAAAAAAACAAAAAAAGTGGAGAATGAGTGGTCATCTGGCAAGCAGGATTCATCCTGGTCTATTTTTTAATGAAATGAGTTAGGAAGTAGAAGTGCTTTCTCTTTATGTACTGTAGAGACTTTCTTCAGTATAGAAGACTCTGCTGTGGTCATCTGAAGTTTGGTAATATTAATCCTGTATTTATGTCCAAGCACAACTTCTTCATTCTCACATTTTTTCATCAAAGTATGGGTGCTGTAGTAGGATTAATGGAATTAAGATTAATATGAGAATTTGATGATAACTGCTGTGAATCAAAGGAGGAATGCTATGCAGTGGATGAGTTATCACTGGACAAATGCTATGTTCCTCATTTGAAAGAATAGTAATACACTGATTCCATCACACCATCTCTGATCTTTGTCTTGCCTTTTTATTTCCTTGCAATTTCAATGACAATATTGAACAAAAAACATGTATACAGTCTCCTAAAAGAGCAGCAAACACTTTAAGTAACCTTGCATATGGTGAATATTAAGCAATACTAGAAAAACACAAAGGGGCATATCCAGCCTTTTATGAAACCTAAGTGATTACCACACTATTGAACATTTTTTTGTATGAGGTGTTTTGCTTTGGAATATTTCTGAGGTTCATGTTTTGTTTTTTTTTTGTTTGTTGGTTGGTTTATGTTTTGTTGTTTTGTTTTGTTTTGTTTTGTTTTTTTTCCCCCATTTCTTAAAGAGGCACTACAAAAATATTTTTTAAATTACCCTTTCTTTTTTGCTAAAGCAGTCAAATATGTCTACTTGGTAAGTCCTGAAGTGCTTTTGTATCTATCAAACATTCAAATGATTGCAATCCCTTAAAATCAGAGTGGACAGATAGAAGGTTTTAATTTGCAAACTTTATGAAAAGCTTATTAGGTATCCTCAGAAAAAGTTTTGAAGGGCTTAACTATCTGAAAAGACTCTGGTTTGAACTGCCAAGTTCTCTTGCACATGGGGCAGATGTATCTTTTGAGGAGCTAAAGAGGTTGATATTCCTTGAGGAAGAGAAAGCCTCTAAGATTTTTTTTTTTTACTGCAACTAATACAAAAGTATTTTTGAAACTATGGCTCATAGAGCAGCTTTCAGCATTTTGTGGAGACAGCCCAATGAAGTTCTGCAAAGCTGCCACTGTGGTATATTGCAATGGTCTCCTATAACACCCTACCAAATCTTCAGAAATAGCTGCTGAAGCTGCTTTAATTTTTGATCTTGTACTCTTCTCCCACTGTAATGTTCAGCCTCTGACATAATGTCCTCCACAGATTTTGAAAATCTCTAACCATATTTTGCTGTTTGTAAACTAATGATGCAGGGCAGGGTTTCAATGCAACACTTTGCTCTAGTACATTGGAAAAATTCCTTAGGTTGAAATATATCTAATTTTTAATCACAGTACATACAGCTGTGATTTAAGTATCTATTCCCTATATAGGGAGATTACATAACTAGAATGTTGTTAATTTGCCCATTTGCAAACAGTGCACAGTTTGCTTTAAAATGTGAAATGTAGATTTTAATAATAGTCCATTTAACCTGACAGATATTTCAGAAAATACTTTACCTATTCTGCACAAACTCCCGAGACACAGTTTTCTCCATTTCAGGAACAATGTTCCCATCTATTCCTGACTTCAGAGCCATGGCAGCTAATTTGTAACAGTTATTTGTTTCTAACCTTACCTTGATCATTATTATTGAGCCTTTAAATCTCTAGAGAAGAACATTCTCATCGGTTGGACCGTAGCTATAAAATTGATAGAATGAAGCTGTCTGGCAGGTGTGTGTCCCCCCCAAACCTCCACGCCCCTCCTCTGCAGAAAAGGATAAAGGTTTTATCGGTAGATGGCAGTAAGAGCTAGCAAGAAGCCTGAAGGCTAGGCTCAGACCTTTTGCACATTAATCATACATACAGCAAATTCCACAAAGTACAAGCTGACAAAGACCTTGCTTTGCCACAATCAATCTTTATTCACCACTAGATTACAGTGGTTAGATATACTTGATTGCCTCAGTTCCAAGATAAAGCTTAAAAATACCCATATATGTAATCGGCTTGTATTTTTTGCCATTGTATTTTTTACTTTGTTTTTGTTTAAACTGATATTGGGGTGCAATTCATTTATACTTAGCTTTGCTATATGGCTTTCCAGTCCTTCTCTCACCTTGACTGTGATTTTGATCTTTATTTCTGTAAATGTTTAGGGCATCGCTCTATTATTTATATGGAGAAGTATAAAGCTAGTAGAATGGAGCTGAAATAGGACTTGTCTTTACTCCAAGACTTTTACTGTTGTGTGGCTGTGTTTTAAGCTGAAATGACACCAGAAGGGTGAAGTAAATTCTGTCTTGTATTGCAGAATCTGTTTTGGACAGTTCTATTCTCTTCTCCTCTGTTTCAGAAAGACACAATGTGCAAAGAACGTTTTTTTTTCTGTTTACTTTGTAAAGTCAGCGAAGCAAATGGATTCTGAACATGCATTCAGCAATAGGAATTGTATATGTATACTCCAAGTAAAAGAAAAAAAGGGATAACGATGTCATTTTAGTTTCCATTTCACTATATAATGAAATAATTAATTTAGAAATGTATATTTAGGTTTGTGTAATTTTGCAGGGTTGTTGTTTTTTTCTTTTTTGAGTGCTTAGCTTATATAAAATATAAGCCCCATTCTATCTTTCTTGATTTGGCCCTGTGTGTGTAATCTATGCATTTGTGTAGCAGCCAGTCTCATGGTGTGTTATTATTTAACTTTCAGCTTTGCACTGAGTAGTGCAAATGTGCAAAAAAAAAAAAAAAAAAAAAAAAAACAAAAAAAAAAAACAAACAAAAAAAAAAAAAAAAAAAAA
>NDXB01016523.1:32087-48637 GCA_002631895.1 Agapornis roseicollis
TTTTTTTTTTTTTTTCATTAGGCTATTGGGTTGTTTTGTTGGGATTTTTATCTCTTTTTTTCTTTGAGGGAAAGTGTGACAGCCTTGCAAGTAATTTTGGACACTTAGATTCCCAAGTAGCAAGAGCTGAACTATTTTGAATCCTCAGCTTTTAAAATGCCTATCCAGTCTGTAGGATAGATTACATGAAATAGTAACAAATGTTTACATAAATGAAGGCACATACCTGAGGCCACCGGAATCCAGGTGGCTGAATTTGATCTCCTCTTTCATAGTTTTTCCTGTCATTCTGTATATTATGTGTATGAATAAAAATAAGTGACTGAATGTCCTGGGTTCAGTATTTCTTCTTCTTAGTAGCTGGTGCACCACTGTGTTTTGACTCAACCTTGGAACATAGCTGATAACACCAATGTTTTTAGATACTCCTCGAATGTTTTACTCTAACCAAGGACTTTGTGAGTCTCATGCTCTGCCAAGGAGGAGGGGAGGCCAGGAGGAAGCAGGGACAGAACACCTGACTCAAACTGACCAAAGAGGTATTCCATACAATAGCATGTCATGCCCAGGATGTAACTGAGAGTTACCTGGAAGGGCTAGTGCTCTTGGGTGTTGGAGGAGGTATGTGGTCGGTGCTCGGTTGAGGTGGGGTGTCATGAGTTATCTGTCGGTGGTTGGTGAGATGCTGTATTCTCTTCCCTTGTTATTTCCTTTATCATTGTTATTATTGGTTGTAACAGTAGTGATTTGTGTTATACCTTAGTTACTAAACTGTTCTTATCTCAACCTGTGGGAGTTGCATTCTTTTAATTCTCCTCCCCATCCCTCCAGATGCAGGTGGAGGGCAGGAAAGGGGGGTTGAGTGAGTGAATGAGCTAAGTGACTGTGTTTAAACCACGACAAACTGTTGGCACAAGTGCAGAGGAGGGCCACAAGGATGATCAGGGGACTGGAGCATCTCCCATACGAAGACAGGCTGGGAGAGTTGCAACTGTTCAGCCTGGAGAAGAGAAGGCTGTGTGGAGACCTCATAGCAGCCTTCCAGTATCTGAAAGGGGGACTATAGGGATGCTAGGTAGGGGCTCTTCATTAGGGACTGTAGTGACAGGACAAGGGGTAACGTGTTCAAACTTAAACAGGAGAGGTTTAGATTGGATATAAGGAAGAAATCCTTTCCTGTTAGGGTGGTGAGATGCTGGAGTGGGTTTCCCAAGGAAGCTGTGAGTGTTCCATCCCTGGCAGTGTTTAAGGCCAGGTTGGACGAAGCCTTGGGTGGCACGGTTTATTGTGAGGTGTCCCTGCTTATGTCAGAGGGGTTGGAATTAGATGATCTTAAGGTCCTTTCCAACTAACTATTCTATGATTCTATGATTCTATATGGTCTTATTTTTCAAAAAGTTGTTCCCTTCCTTCTTATTCCCCAAAATTTTGTCATGTGTTCACTCTTACTCTTGTTTTCACCTCTTAGAGTTTTCCAGCTATTTTAAATGCTGTTTTTCTTCTTGTAGAGAAAAGTAGTATCTGGGAATCCTGACAGTCAATGAAATATGAACAAGGGAATCTGGACACTCCACTTTTCTTCTCTATACCCTAAAATAAATGAACCTTCTTTTCTTCTTTTTCCTACTTCTTTTTCACCCATACAACTGATAAGATTTTCTTGGAGGAGAAAGCATAGGAAAATAGGCAATGGCAATAGGACCTGAGAAATATCTCACGGTTTTGCCATAATTTCGTGAACCTAAACCAATTTTACTTCCATAGAGCATGTCTACATGAACAGATATATGCAGAATCAAGACCACCTGCCTACAGCTCATTCTGAGATGAGTTTTTTGTAGATAGGAGATAAAATAGCTATGTTGTATCTTCCTGACTGATCAGTAGCTTTACCCTGACTAACTTGATACACACACAGAGTTCATGTGTCCATGAGCCTATCCATCTCCTTCTGTTCCCAGTTACTCCAGTAAAAATTATCTACTCCACTTCAAGAATGAACTAATTTTTTTCATGAACATGAATGACCAGACTCCTTTTGAGAAGCTATAATGCAAAAAATAAAAACTATTTTCACAGGAATTGGGGAAAAAAGAGAAACCCAACATCAACCACCAGATCCTTCAAGCATCATAAGGATCTAATTTTTTATGTCAGTGCATTGTTTGTTTAATTAGGATTGCCTGTGTTTGACACTACAATAATGAAAATTAGAATCAAATCTTCTACTGAAGGAAGCTCAAATAGAAATTGATTTTTTTTTCAGTTAACCTATTCCTTAGGCAAGTGTGCCCTTTGCAACGTGAACACAACAGGGTTTGAAGAGAATAAAAGATAACAAATGTTGCCTATTCATGGCTATAATTTTAGAGTTACTTTCCAAACAGCTGATGCATGCTTGAACTGCCCATGAAGGAGGAAAGTAGTCTAATTTGCTATCCATTCATTTACAGAATAGTAATCTGTTCACCAAACAGGATAATTTTAGCATGAATCTTTAGAATACATGCAGGATTTAGGTATATATTGGAAATTTCTTGCTTCAACATTAGTATTTGAATAAATATGAATGATTTACAGTGAATAGAAAAACATTTTTCTTTCCTTTTTTCCTTTTAAATATAGCCAGCAATTTTTATCATGCATATCAGAGAGGCTTCCATGAACATTTAATATTTCACACCCAGAAGACATTGCAAATCTCATTTATTTTTAAGTAACTATCTATTAGACTTACTAAATTAAATGCAAAAAATTGAACATTAAGTTAATTATTTTATTCATCTAGGTAAAAGAGAAGAGCAAACAGTCTGCATGTGTGCATGTATTTCTTCTATATGATACATCCCCTGAAGGGCCCCTGGGAAATTCCATCTTGCTGTGCTGCAAATGAAATGTCCTCTTATAGTATACTGCACCATACTTCAGCAACAGGCATCTTCCAAATGTCCTTCAACATATAAAGAACTGCAGCAATAGTGCCTGAGGGGAAACCTGGGAAGCTCTTGTTAAAATTCCATCACCAAATTAAGTGGAAGCTTGGAGTGATTTTCCATTCTCTGATGAAAATCGCAGGTTCATGAAGAATGTGAAACCATCTCTTCCAGAGATGAATTACTTCTAGAGGTTTAATACAACTATCTTTGAAGAGCAAATATTTTGCCTGTTAGATAGGTCTGAATTACATCAAAGTGCAGGTTAGTATACCTCTCTCCAGGCTTTCTTACACTGCCATAATTTTCTTGACACTGCAGCTGTTAGATAAGTATTTTTTGTGACATAATTCAAATTTGTCTAATTTTTGTCAGCCCTACAATAACTTTGGTAAGTAAATTTAAAAGAAATTGATAAACTGGCTTGTACATTCATGCAGCACCTTCGAATATTCAAACTTCTAGCACACTTAACTTAAAAAAAAAATAAATAATTCCTTTGAAACAGATGACCCAGTTGTTACAAATATATGTAAAGGAGTTCATAGTTTTCATTAGGTCATTTATATGAAAAATACAGTGGCTAATGTTTTTAGGGTTGGAGGGATTCTTTTGAGAGAAGGGCAGCAGTGGTGACTGTTTTTTCTAACTTGTAGTGCACTTAAATTTAAATTTATCAGTTGGAATGTCATATACTCTACCAGGCTAATATAGACAGCAAACTGATCTTCATAAAGTATGCATATTGAAATACATTTTGCTTTTTTGGGAGAAACAAACCAAAACAAAACAAAAAAGAGAAAAATAAGATTCAATTAATTTCTGGAATTATAAGGAAGAGGAAACACTTTTTTTTAGTCTTAGATACTGATAGCTGAAAGGAAAAAAAAGGCNAAAAATAAATAATTCCTTTGTAACATGAGATGACCCAGTTGTTACAAATATATGTAAAGGAGTTCATAGTTTTCATTAGGTCATTTATATGAAAAATACAGTGGCTAATGTTTTTAGGGTTGGAGGGATTCTTTTGAGAGAAGGGCAGCAGTGGTGACTGTTTTTTCTAACTTGTAGTGCACTTAAATTTAAATTTATCAGTTGGAATGTCATATACTCTACCAGGCTAATATAGACAGCAAACTGATCTTCATAAAGTATGCATATTGAAATACATTTTGCTTTTTTGGGAGAAACAAACCAAAACAAAACAAAAAAGAGAAAAATAAGATTCAATTAATTTCTGGAATTATAAGGAAGAGGAAACACTTTTTTTTAGTCTTAGATACTGATAGCTGAAAGGAAAAAAAAGGCTTTTAAGTAAAAATGACAGAATTGCAGCTATTTTATTTCATTGTACCACTGTGGTCAGAAGCAACCTCTGGAGATTGTCTTAACTTCACTGTGCAGAAGCAGGCTTAACCTATGTGAGTTAACCTACGTCTTGAGTATCTCCAAGGATGGTATTCCACAACCTGTCTGGCCAACCTGTGCCAGAGCTCAGTTATCCACACAGTAAAAAATGTGTTTCTCATATTTAGATGGAATTTTCTGTTTCAGTTTGTATCTGTTACCTCCTGTGCTGTGACTGGACACCACTGAGAAGAGTTTGAATCTATAATCTTTGCAATACTGTCCCACATCTGATATTTAAACACATAATATCCATCACACTCCTTCCCTTCTCACAGCTTTTTCCAGGCTGAAGAGTCTCATCTCTCTCAGCCTCACCTTATACAAAAGACATTCAAAGGTCTTAATCATCTTTCTGGCCTTTCTCTGGACCCACCATAGAACATCCATGTCTCCTTTCTACTGTTGAGGCCACATTGTCCCATCAGTGCTGGATGGAGGGGAAGGACCCCTAACCTGCTGGCAGTGCTTTTCATAACAAAGCCCAAAAAGCTGTTGGAATTTTTTTTCTGCAGAGGCACATTGCTTCATAGCACTTAATGATCATCTTCGTGTCCACCTAGATCCCAAGCCCTTCTTTGCAACACTGCTGCCCATCCAGGTTGTCCCCACCCTGTACTGGTGCATGAGGTTCTGATTCTCCAAGGGCAGGATGGGTATTTCCTGCTATTGAACTTCATGAGATTCCTGTTGGCCCATTTCTCCAGTCTATCAGATCCCTCTGAATGGCAACCTGCCTGTTTGGTGTATCAGTCACTACTCTGAGTTTTGCAGTGCCTGCAAACCTGCTGACAGTGCATTTTAGTGAAGATGACAGTGCTATTAGTGAGGATGTTAAACAGCACTGGACACAGTAATTGCCGCTGCGACACATCACTAGTGACTGGCCTCCAGCTGGAGTTCATGCTGCTAGTAACTTCTGAATCCAGGAGTTCACCTCACTGTCAATTTATCTAATCCATACTTTATCAATTTACCTATGAGGATTGTACGTAATGCAGTCTCAAAAGCTTTGCTCAAGTTGATAAAACCAAGCAATGCTTCAGCTGTACTGGTTTTGGCTGGGATTTATTTAACTCTTTTCACAACAGTTTGCATGGTGATAAGTTTTGGATTTGTAACCAAGATATAATGACAGTTTAGCTATTGCTGAGCACACTGTCGGCTCATGTTCATGTTCTCATTGACCACCATCCCCAAGTCCTTCTCCGCAGGGCTGCTCTGAATCTCTTCTTTGCCCAACCTGTAGCTGTGCCTGGGACTGCTCCCACCCAGGTGCAGGACCTTGCACTTGTCATGGTTAAACTTCATGAGGTTGGCATCAGCCCACCTCACAAGCGTGTCAAGGTCCCTCTGGATGGCATTCCTTCCCCCCAGCGTATTCGCCAAACCACACAGCTTGGTGTCATTGGCTCACAGCCCAGAAAGCCAACCGTATCATGGGCTGCATCAAAAGGAGCATGACCAGCAGGTCAAAGGAGGTGATTCTGCCCCTCTACACTGCTCTCGTGAGACCTCACCTGGAGTCTTGTGTGCAGTTCTGGTGTCCTTAACATAAAAAGGACATGGAGCTGTTGGAACAAGTCCAGAGGAGGGCCACAAGGATGATCTGGGGACTGGAGCATCTCCCATATGAAGACAGGCTGGGAAAGTTGGGGCTGTTCAGCTTGGGGAAGAGAAGGCTGCGTGGAGACCTCATAGCACTCTTCCAGTATCTGAAGGAAGGCTATAGGGATGCTAGGTAGGGGCTCTTCATTAGGGACTGTAGTGACAGGACAAGGGATAATGGTTTCAAACTTAAACAGGAGAGGTTTAGATTGGATCTAAGGAAGAAATTCTTTCCTGTTAGGGTGGTGAGGTGACAGAATGGATTGCCCAGGGAGATTGTGAGTGCTTCATCCCTGGAAGTATTCAAGACCAGGTTAGACAAAGCCTTGGGTGACATGGTTTAGTGTGAGGTGTCCCTGCTTATGTCAGGGGGGTTGGAACTAGATGATCTTAAGGTCCTTTCCAACCCTAACTATTCTATGATTCTATGATTCTTGCACAGTGTCAAAGACTTCTCTGCTTCTTATTCTGTCCCACTCAGTGAGTAGGCTAGGGGTGCACGAGGAGTTGGAAGAAGACATAGCAAAGACAGGTGACCCCAACTAAAGAAAGAGATATTTCATATCACAAGACATCATGCTCAGTAATAAATCTGGGAAGGTGGTGAGGGTGGGGATGTAGGGTAGGTTTTCCAAAATTGCCATTGCTCAGGGACTGGCTTGGTACTGATCTGCTGGTGGTGAGCAATGGCTTTTGCATCACTTATTGAGGTTTTATTTTGGTTGTCTTTGACCCTTGAGTTGTCACTGGCTTGCCCTTCTAATACTCTTACTATCCCACTGCAGGGCAGGGGAGGGTGTGTGACAGAGGGGCTTTGTGGTGCTTAGCTGCCTACAGGGGTGTCCCACCACATGCCCTCATCCAGTCAGCAAGCCATTCTGTTGCAGAAAGATATCAGCATGGTCAAGTATAATTCCCCCTTTGTCAGTCCATGCTGACTACTCCCAGTGTTTGTCTTAATGTGGAAAATTTCTTAGAATTATTTTCTCCATCTCACCAATATTGAAGAAATAATAATGAAAGAAATAACTCATATTTGATGCTAGTAACTGATCCCAACATAGTCTTTGTTTCGTCCTTTTTAACATCTTAGGGTCAGACTATCTATTGATCCTACTTGCTATAATGAATGTGTCTGTGTTATAATCATAAGCAGAAAAAACAAACAAAAAAATACACCCACCTTCCCCCTGCCTCAAACCCAAGACTGAAAAAGGCAGACATTTGCTTTTTAAAAATTTCTTAATCAACTGAGGACTCCTTGCTGGATGCAGCAGAGAACTCTGCAGAAAAACAGGATGTTTTGTTATACCACTGTCATGGTTTACACTCAGCCACATAGCTCGTTCACTCACTCAACCCCCCTTTTTTGCCCTCTCCTTCTTCCTCCTCACTCCCGGAGGGATGGGGAGGAGAATTGAAGGAATGCAACTCCCACGGGTTGAGATAACAACAATCCAGTAACTAAGGTATAACACAAATCACTATTGCTATCACCAATAATAATAACGACAAGGAAAACAAGGGAAGAGGGTACGATATCACCTGCTGAAAACGAGCCCGACCGGGAAGTTCCCTCTCCTTCCGGATAACTCCCAGTTACCTCCTGGGCATGACGTGCTATGGTATGGAATACCTCTTTGGTCAGTTTGGGTCCTGTCCCTCCTTCCTCCCAGCCTCCCCTCCTCCCTGGCAGAGAATGAGGCTCACAAAGTCTTTGTTCAGGGCAAACATCGCTCAGCAACAACCAAAACCATTGGTCTTATCAACCTTGTTCCCGGGTTAAGTCAAAACACCAGCTACTAAGGAGGAGAAAAACTGACTGCAATTGCTGAACCCAGAACAACCACCACAGAAGTTTTCAGACTACACTTGACTATATACTGAGGGGACAGCTAGAAGCAAGAAGTGGTGAGCCTGTGATATGAAGAATCAATATCATTGTGGGGGTGTTTAAATGCAGGAGAGAATGGAGGCTACAACTGGTGTAATCAGGTTTAAGAGGCAATGACTTTGCTGTATTACCATAGTACAAAGAATCACAGAAAGATAGGGCTGGAAGAATTCTAATGAGAATACTTACCCCAGTATTACACAAGGTAGGACAAAATATAGCTATATTAATCCTCCTGGCTTTGCCTTTCATTATTTAAAAGACTTATACTGGTACATCTTCCACAGAAATAAACAAATCTTCACAAAAGCCCTTAGCAGATCTAGTTAGAGTGGGGTTGTAGTATGTCTGGAATAAAATAGTAGGCCTTAGTAGTAAGAATAGTAGGAATACTGTGATAAATAATTACCTCCTTGACTAAGAGCACTATCCAAATGTATTTTAGACATACAATTTGAAGAACTAAAAAAAATAAATCTTTCTGATGTCAATCAATACACTCTTATTGACTTTGGTCAACCTAAATCAATTTACAACAGCTGAGACTCTGGCTTCAGATTCTGTAGTTCAAACTCACCATAAAACATAAAGGAGAAATATAAGGAGGCAAACAACCCATAAAATTAAATTGATATGCAAATGTGGCATATTTCTCACCATAAATTAATTTGTCAGTAGATACTGGCTTTTATCAAATAATTTCAAGAATCTCATTAAACAGTGAAGGAACTGCAGTGTCAGTCAATTGTAGTTTTTATGTTTTACCCTTTGGCATTGCCCGTACAAATGACTGAAATAGGTTTCCAAATGGAAAGCCTGCAAAATCCCCATAACAATAGCATAACAAACAAATTCAACTGCAGTAAAACAGCATAAAGCAATTTTACTAGAATAATATGTAGGCAGTTCATCATCACAACTGTAGCAACATTTTAAGTAACAGGATGTCTGCTCCCTAGGCATACTGCAATTAGAATGAGTTCGCAACAAATGTGTTCATTAAGCTGAATCCGCTCACAAGGATATGAAAATAGCCATCAGACAGATGACTTCAGTGTAGTTTCCATTGTTTATCTTTTCCTCTTCTTCCCTCTCTTCTGTATTTGAAGAGAAGATAGTTTTCACCTTTCTATAAAGATGGCCACTTTAGATGTTAAGTAATGGTCATTTTATTGATTTTCCTACATAAGCTTCATATGAGAATTTGCGTTTCTTCTACTGAGATTCATTTTTCTTGTTTATTTGACTCAGTTATGGAAACAGCATATGAGTTAACTGTAAGTATCTCATATTTGGTTTTACGCTAGCTGCCTTTTTGTCAGACATGTGACCGATGATTCCTGCTAGTTGCATCATAGAATTTTATTACTCTGAAAATGAAGAACATGTCACAGGCATTTAAAATCTGTTTAGAGGATCTGATTGCTCTAATAGGGGAGCAGGTGACCTATCCTTCCTTTCTCTGCCTTCTTCTGCTATATTTTCTCACTCACTAGTGGCTTTTATTATGGCAATTTATCTAGATCTAGCAGAGGGTAATATGGAGGAAGAAGTGTCTCTCTGTGTAGTTAATAGTTATGCTCTGGCACGAATAGTTGTTTCAGGTTAAAGAAAGAGTGATGAAGCTGACATGGTTTCTAGTAACTGAACTTATTTGAACTGAATCTCTTCTCACTGATAAATGATGTAAATCAGGAGCAGCTCTGGTTGTACATCTAAAATTGGTGCAGGCTTGCTGAAGATAAGGACCAGATGAAATTTAAATAATAAACCATAAAACTGAGTGTTTTTTCATGCTTGCAAAGGAATCTGGCTATTTGTTATAAGCCTGTGGAAGCTGTAATTATTCAATGTTATTAATAGTCAAATCTTTGACTGGATGAATTGTTAATGACTGTTGTACTTTCAAGACAATGTAATCAGAATCTAACAAGAAATATGAAGTACTAAATTTCTGAAAATTAATGCTGGAAACTACATTCCTGCATCAAAAGTTGGCAGAGAGTTGTGGTCAAGGGAGCAGAATCTAGCTGGAGGTCTGTGATTAGTGGAGTCCCTCAGGGGTCAGTGCTGGGGCCAGTGCTGTTTAATATTTTCATCAACGACCTGGATGAGGGAACTGAGTGTACCCTCAGCAAGTTCGCTGATGATACTAAACTGGGAGGAGTGGCTGACACACCAGAAGGCTGTGTTGCCATTCAGTGAGACCTGGACAAGCTGGAGAGTTGGGTAGGGAGAAACTTGATGAAATTCAAGAAGGGCAAGTGTAGAGTCTTGCATCTGGGGAAGAACAACCCCATGTACCAGTACAGGTTGGGGCTTGACCTGCTGGAACATAGTGAAGGGGAAAGGGACCTGGGGATCCTGGTGGATGGGAGGATGACCATGAGCCAGCAATGTGCCCTTGTGGCCAAGAAGGCCAATGGCATCCTAGAGTGCATTAGAAAGAGTGTGGTTAGTAGGTCAAGAGAGGTTCTCCTCCCCCTCTACTCTGCCTTGGTGAGGCCGCATCTGGAATATTGTGTCCAGTTCTGGGCCCCTCAGTTCAAGAAGGACAGGGAATTGCTTGAAAGAGTCCAGCACAGAGCTACAAAGATGATTAAGGGAGTGGAACATCTCCCTTATGAGGAGAGGCTGAAGGAGCTGGGTCTCTTTAGCCTGGAGGAGACTGAGGGGTGACCTCATCAATGTTTACAAATATGTAAAGGGTGAGTGTCAGGATGATGGAGCTAGATTCTTTTCAGTGATGTCCCCTAATATGACAAGGGGCAATGGGTGTAAGCTGGAACATAGAAGGTTCCATGTGAGAGTGACAGAGCACTGGAACAGGTTGCCCAAGGGGGTTGTGGAGTCTCCTATGTTGGAGATATTCAAGGCCTGCCTGGGCAAGTTCCTGTGTGATGTAATCTAGGCTACCCTGCTCTCGCAGGGGGTTTGGACTAGATGATCTTTCGAGGTCCCTTCCAACCCTTAGGATTCTGTGATCCTGTGAAAAGTTTCAAAAATGACTGACTCTTGGATGTCTACATTCTTCTTATCACATAGATGAAACACAGTTTGACATATATTAGACTTCCCTGATATTTTGACAGAATGTATCTGGTTAGCTTCATTTGACCCCCCTCCAAGAAAAGCTTGGGTGCATAACTCTGTAAATGACCTTTACTTCCAAAATACTAAGTATGTCATAATTCTCATTGTTATGAAAGGGGGAAGGGGAGAGAATCAGAGTGTGAGTGGATTTTGTAAAGGTTAGTGCTTTTCAAGGAAATATTAAGTGGATCTGAAGTCTGAAGTCCCAAATTTCTTTCTTAAAAAAGAGCCTTTGCTCAGCGTCTCTATAACATACAATTTTTGCTTAACTCAAATGTTCTCTGAGCCATTGCAGTTCTGTCATTCTTTGTGCCCAGAGAAGCTTCGTGGTCAGCATAAAAGCCAGTGTAGAGCCAGAAACTTAATATCTCCAAGACACACACAATCTAAAGTCACCTACTTGCACAATGCAGACATTGTTTATGAATTTGCATTTTTCCTGCTCAGTGGGTGACCTTGATAGATGACAAAATACTGGGAGAATGGTTAATGCAAATTTGAACAGATCTAAAGAAGACAACCTTTGAAATAATACCTGTACTTCTTATCAGTGTTTTAGCTTCTAGGACATTCAAATAGGGCAGAAATCACCTCTGAGTACACTCCTAACATTTATTACAACAGCTTAGATGTCCTTGATCACACCTTTGAGATATCAATATCTCTAGATTACCCTTAAGAAAGGATTTCCTCTCTGCATCACAGGTCAATGAAGACTTGCTTACAGCTTTGAGTATATTCTTTTATACATCTTTAGGTTTAGGTTTTTTTCAAATTATTCTAGGCTGGTTTCTTTCCCAGCAACTCAGCTTTTTAATCATTGCTCTAATGAACCAGTCCTATATGCTCTGTAGGAAAGCACATGTGGTTCCATATTCCACATCAGGGAAAACTTGCTTCAAAGTGAAAACTTGATATACCTAACTTCTGGGAAACTTGTTCCTTTGTGGGATACAAGAAGGCATAACTGAACTTTGGATAGTGCAGCATGGAACTTGAAGCCCACAGTCAGGCTTACAGACTTGCTTTTAGCCAGTGCAAAAAGGTAACATCTTGGAGTAGTGTCTAAGTCAAACATTCGCTTTGGAAAATTAAGTCTTAAATCCCATCCCTAGCTATTCCATGAGCTTATGTGAAGAATTGCTAGCCATTTATGATTTATGTGATAGACTCTTTACCTGAAAGTAGGTAAAAAAGGTTGGGTTTTGGGTTTTTAACTCCCAGAGAATTGCTGGAACTTAGGTTAAAGTTGTGATTTCTTTGACTGCAAGGCTCAACCGCAGCTCTTGCTGTGCTAAAGCAGGCATTAACCTCTTACTGCAGGCTGCTTTTTATAGGAGGGCAGTCCCCTCCTGTTGTGAAAATTATCTCAGTTGGAAGAAAGTTTCTTGGCTCATAGCAACTGTCCAGCAAGGTTGATTTCTGAATTTTGATCTCTGCTTCAAAGCCTGTCTCCCTATTGTAATGCACTATTTCACAGGTTTATCATCCAGCCAGGAATGGAAAAAGCCCTTCAGCTTGTAATATACCCCCCAGACTCTCAACCATACTTTCATTCTTCTGAGTAGATTGAAGGTTCAGGAAAAAATTCTATTGTTTGCTAAGCAATAGATAGAATATTAAAAAGAAAAATCAGCACTCATCCACTGAGTGGTATAGAGAGAAGGTAGATAAAGCATGTCTGATTATATGTACGTGTGCATGCGTGTATTTTAAGAACAAAAACATTTGTTTTATGTAAAAATGACTAGAATTTTGTGAATTTTATAAACTTTCTCCATCAATAGCTTTGGTACTACTAAATATAAAATAATCTAAAATTTGCTCAATCCACTTTATGAGGAACAAAACCAACCATACAGTCAATTTCACTTCTCATTATTTAATATGCAATTTTCTCCTCTAGTGTTCAGTTCCCTAATAAAGTTGTTTGATTTTTTCCTGTGTGGCTTTTCATAATTAAATAAACAGTTAAATGTTTCTAATTATGGTCCAGATATCTGCCCCTTCATATCTAATCAATGTAAGATCAATGAGTATTATCCAGCCCTGAGTAATAGTTTGGAATAAAATAACAAAGTGGCCTTCTGCCCATTTAAACTGAAACAGTTATTTCCTGAACTTTTAATGTTCTTGTTGATAATCTGGAGGTGACTGACTGCAAGAAATAGTATTGACCTTGACCAAATTTCTATATTCTGTTGCCTTTTCTTTCACCCTGGGAACCAGTCCATCTACTTTAGACATCTATTGCACTGAGGTACTTTGCAGTCTTTTTAGGCAATCTTTCCTAAAGTGAAGGCAGGACATACCTGCCAACACAGGTATATGCATGTAGAGTATCCAAGGCATTCATCTGCACAAGGTATGCAGATAAATCAGTCCTGTTCACTCCTGCCTTCCTACACAGCATAGCTCTAGGAGACCTATGCTTTTCTGAATCAGAAGCTGGAGATCAGGTGTGGTATCGTACAGCATCCTAAACATCACAAAGGATCCATGTGTCAGTCTATTAGCAGCTGAGTCCTGCCATGAATGTTTCAAATGACTGTTGAAAGTTAGTAAAGAAGACTTTCAGAGGGTAATATACACCATAAAAATGTAAATATTTATAACAGACCAAGTGGACTAGTTAAAAAAAATTATATTCAAACAGATTAGAGTAGGAAAAAATGACAACAGAAATGTTAGAAGGGATATAGGGGAATTGCTTAAAATTTGAGGAAACAGAAAGAACCATATGTTATAGGTTATATTCCTTGCATTTTGGGGAATGGAACATAGACAGATCTGGGATTCCTGCAAATCCTCTGTTCTCAGAGCAAATTTATATATGTTGTTCCTCCTGATATTGCAAGAGAACTACTTTCCATTAGTTCTGTCTCTCTCAGCTCAAATGTTAGGGGTCTGTGGAAGAGACCTAAGCTGTAAATGGGATGTGGAAGGCAATACAAATGAATATGATGAAACTTGCTGCAGACCAAAGTATTCAACCAATAGAAATTCCTAAAAGTAGAAAAAAAAAAAACCAATTTTGTCTTCATCATTACTTGAATCATATGCACTAAAGCAGGCTTTTTACTACATGTTTACTGTGAACTAATGAGAAAATACAAAAGCAAACAATTGTTTATTAGAAGAAATCACCTGTATTGCCCAGTGAGTTAAATTTACAAAAAAAATACACAATATCATACATAGAATCATAGAATCATAGAATTAAAAAATGAGCTGAATGATTACACACAAGGGGACTAAATTAAACTTTCATGGATTCCTTTACTTCACTCCTGACTTTTTCAATCCATGTGTTGATTATTTTCCTTTTTATGCTTGCTAATATTACATATATCCACTTTCTTCTGGGTTTAGCTCATTTCTGAAGAAGTGTGTGAAATATACATAGCGCTTTAGGGTTAACTTGAATCTTGAATCTTTGACTGCCCACTGATAGGCATCTAAGGCTGTAGAAGTTCTACTATGGTATCCTACCTTGCCTTCAGCTGCAAGTCTGCTGTAAAGCATTCTTTTATTTAGTTTTTTCCTTATACCTGAAACCACTTAACCAAAACTTTTTAGGAGTATCAAACATTTAAGAAATAAGTATGCAAAACTGCAATTCCATCTCTGTTTGTGGTTTCTGGGCTCGTTGTTAGGCCTTACATTTTTTTTGGTGGGGGTGTGCTTGAAACAGTAATTTGCAGATTAAGAAAAAATTACTGTTGTTTTATTTACTTATTATTTATTTGTGTCTTCTTTGTATTTTTATTTGTAGTGGGGTTTTAAGTGCCCTTTTCTTCCATTCATCATGTTTTCTTCATTTAACTGCTAAAATATAATGCTCAATAGTCTCTCAGAATCTAGGAATCTCAAAGGCTTCTCCAAGTGATTAAAGGTATAAATAGATGAACTCTACATGCCAACCGATTTTAGTGGGAAGTTTCTAATAGCAGCAGAGTTTTTTATTTTATATGCCTAAGAATTTTACAGGTACCTTTCAGGTGCTTATGCAAAAAGTGTTGTTGGGATGGTAAACTCTTATGTGACAGAAATGAACAGAAATATATGAACATTTGAAACAAGCTATGCAGATAAGAATCAAAAGACTGTGCTAAGTAACTAGATTTAAGGAACTGCCTCGATGAAAATAAGTACTGATCTAAGTGAAGATGGCTCTAAAGTGTCCACAAATCAATTTTCAAATGAGAAGTTTCTCCACACAAGAGGTTGAAGTTGTAGAATAAGGTTTCAAAAGGAGCAAGAAATTCTTCTATGTCTCAAACTACAAGTCCTGTCTTCCTATGGAGTAGTGTATTATTTCCTAGAAGCCTTTCTGGTGCAAAACTTTACAGAAACACAGAAAGTAAAATTGGATAATATCTCCAGTTTCTTTCCATTACCACATTACTTACCAAAATCTTCGTTTCCCTTCCTTGTCCCCTAATTACTGGGTTGTACAGAGTAGCGCAGCAGCTATATTCAAATCACACATGTGCTGACTGATTTCCAGTACTGTACTGATTGGTTAATAGGCACTCTAAAAGAAAGACAGCTGTCATGATCATATGTCAACTTTGCTGTCATGGAGGGGGCTTAAAAGACTGCTGTTCACTTTCAAAACAATTTTTCTTGAAACCTGGTGGAACTCTGTACCTTTTAAACCTTCAGCATTAGTTACAATTTCTCAGTGGACTTCTAAGTATCAGATGAGTGACTGAAGGGTAGAGTTTAACATAGTGTACCAGAATGTCTTATTTATTTAGGAAAAAAAAAACAAACCAAAACAAAAAAACCCATAAAAATATCTCAGTGTGAAGATGGTCTTAGTTGGTTTGAAGAAATCTTTTTTTCTAGTCCTATGCTTCTACTTGGCTATGCATCCTCAAAAGTACATACACAGTGTGACAGCAAAAAGGAAGAATTTGTTGAACAGCTAAGTCAACTCCAACAATATCAACCTGAACAGCTGTTAAAATACCACTTTTAGTGCATATTTGCATGTAACATTTTTTTCATATCTCGTCACTCAATATAAAAATGTTACCACTCTGCATTTCTGTAACTGAAAAGCAGAATATAAAGTTACTCTATGGCATAAAAGCAATTGTGATATTGAAGTCATGGAGCCTCACAAATCAAACTTTGTATAANCTTAGGTTTGGAGAAGAAATCTTTTTTTCTAGTCCTATGCTTCTACTTGGCTATGCATCCTCAAAAGTACATACACAGTGTGACAGCAAAAAGGAAGAATTTGTTGAACAGCTAAGTCAACTCCAACAATATCAACCTGAACAGCTGTTAAAATACCACTTTTAGTGCATATTTGCATGTAACATTTTTTTCATATCTCGTCACTCAATATAAAAATGTTACCACTCTGCATTTCTGTAACTGAAAAGCAGAATATAAAGTTACTCTATGGCATAAAAGCAATTGTGATATTGAAGTCATGGAGCCTCACAAATCAAACTTTGTATAAGAAACATTTAAAAGTGATAGATAAACAAAATTGGCCAAAGAAGATATTTGGAAGACTTACTCCTACATATTTGAAAAAAAAAAAAAAAAAAGAAAAAAAAAATAACTTAAATATAATTTTAATAGAAAAAAAATAA
>NDXB01016523.1:48765-59729 GCA_002631895.1 Agapornis roseicollis
AAAAAAAAAAAAAAAAAGGGACAAAAACATGCCTTAACTTGAATTTTAGTTGAATCAAACTTAGAGGCTGTTAAAGCTGAACTTTGTTCGGAAAACATGCATTTTAAGCCTTATGGGAAAAAGACTGGGTTTTTCTGGGGAAAAAAGCCCATGTGTTGGGCTCTATCTAGCACTAGCATATAGCCCATTAAAGATTAATAAATGCATGAACAGATTATTTAGCAGTCTCCACCCATTTCCAGGTATCAAGGTATAAAATACCTTATAATGAATCTGAGCAAAACTTAGTGGAGAATAAAATGTGCATTTAGAGTGCATTTTAATGTGAGGAATATTTTCAATAGCTAAGAGCTACATGGTCATAATTCAATTACTGAGAAAGAATCAAAGATTGATGTGACTTACAGAGCATGAAAATAAGAGGCAATAGGACTAACTGTGGAGGGAGCTTTAGAGGGAAAACTACAGCAATTTTCAAAGAAAACATGATTCTCTAGAAAATGGCTGGATCTGACTGTAGAACTGAAGCTGGATTAGGTTTCATGTGTGAAAAATTTTCATGATTAACGCAAAGTGGACACGTGGCACATGGCAAAATTGGGCAATGTAAGCAACTTGTCATCAGAAGTGGAATCAAACAGAATTTGTCCTGTAGACAGCAGAGGAGAAAAAAAATGGGAAGTTGATGTTTAAGTTTGTCTGAAACCAAAACAGGCTGCTTTTTCACTTCAAGGTTGTTCAGTAACATCAGCTTTCAGCTATTTCTGCAATGGTGTGGAACAGACCCCAATGAAAAGGGTCTGGAATATTGAACACTCACAGCCTTGTGCAGCTCTCAGAAGCATTTGATATCAAGACCTATTTGTCCTGAGTTTCTTAAAATCAGCAAAGCAAAACCTGAGGCATTTGTGTTGGGTTATATATAAACTGGTAGAATTTCTGCTGCTTGACCCTAACATTTAAGCAAAAGGAAGTATCATTTTCACATCCTTTCTCTTTAGTAGACTTTCTTGATTTCAGTGAGTGTATTTACTTTCTCAGCAATAAATTAATTTCTCACTGTCTTCAGTATGTTTTAACCTTATCAGGAATGACCAAGAAGAAGCTTCTAGCTCTTATTGCTACTGTTCCTTTGATTTTCTTCTTCTTAGACAAGTTAACATGGGCTACAGCTATCCTTCACTGAAGTAGAGTAATCATAAAACAAATGAAGATCCCTGTACTTTCAGTAGTGTCATATAGGTTAAGACTTGAAAAAAAAAACGTAACTGAGAGTAAGGGGTTTATGAAGACATCCTGAAGGGAGTATCTGGAAGTGCTGTCATGCTGTGGAACAGGGCAACCTTGAAAACTTTCCATATAAAGAATTCCACATCTGACTTTATTGCACTTTTGCATTTTTGTCAGACTGTGATTTTTGCAGAAAAATGAAGATTGGAAAAAAAGAAGACACTGTAAACCTCTAACCCTGTAAGATTTCCAGACTTTTTTTCAGTAGTACATTGCCTGTTCTATAAATTTCCCTGGATATTAGTGAAGATATCAATACATAAGTAAGCCTTAATGTTGTGAATTAATGCTATGGTTCATGGGATATAACATAGTTCTTTTTATGAAAATATCATTAATATTTAGTGGTTCCTATATTTTGAAAATAACTGTTGCAGTAATAGACTTCCAATCTCACCCACATGGCGCTGTAGATAATTGAGATGTTTTCAAGATAATTGAGAATCCAATATACTTTTTTTAAAAAAAATTTTTAAGGAGAGCAAATGGTTTCTTCCAACATACCTATTTTGATGTCAGTCTCCTTATTTTCAGTCATTAATGCTGACATTTCTAGATGAAGACTACCAGAGATGTATCTCAAAGATACAGAGGTAAGTACCACTTTAAATCTTATGGCTTCTGAAGTTAGGACCAATTTCAAAGTCTTTTTCTCTTTTTTATTAATTTTTTAAAAGTATCACATTTTGGATAAGAGAGAATAGCAATAGAAATTATCTTCTATGTTGTGTTGTTATAAGTTGGAATAAAAGAAAGAGGCCGAGATAACAACAATAAAATTAAATTGTATTATTTAAAATAAATTTAAATAATAATAATTTCATTTAAATAATAAAAAATTAAATAATAAATAATTTTAAATATAATAAAATTTAAATTTTATTATTTTAAATAAAATTAAATTTTATTTAATGGGAACTACTAGTGAAAAATACATTTTTTTTTTCAGAAGCAAACAAAATCATAAAATAATTTCAGAGTTCTTTATGATCAGTGTATAACTGCTTCTTCCAATAATAATATTGAATGTTACCTCAGAATGTACAGTTAGTTAGATATCTCTAACTAAATTTTTTCAAATTTTGCTGCTGTTTGTTAACTTTTAATAGTGTATGCTCTGTATGGGTCAATGTGATTGTGTCAAACCTACACGAGTGAACCTTCTTTGGGTAGACATGCACAGTTCTGTAATGCTAAATCACAGACAGAGGGGATGGAAATGAGCACTGGATCGCTATTTAGCCTAGGCCCTTACTTTATTTTAAACCTTTCCAACAATGTAATTTGAAAACAAATCTACTTTAAAAAGTGCTTTATCTAAGCTTTTTCTAATGGTCTCTATCACTTCCATATATGAATTAAAACATATCTGTGGATGTTGAAAGTTCAAGCACTTTTCATTCTTGAAAATGACAACTAGTAAAATCTAGAGTTTCCTCAGACACAGTGGTGGTCTGGACTGATTATTTTTTTAAACAATTCTTTGGGGAAAAAGAGTACTTCAGGGCCATTTATAAATTATGTCCTGCAATGTGCATATTAATGGAAGTCTGAGACATTCCATGCCAGGTGACATTTGTCCCTTGATTTGTTTTCAGGGATTTTTAATTTAGTAGCATAAGGATAACCACAGAGTCACAACTGGGTTGAACCTGAAAGCCCTCTCAAAAAAATTCTGCAAATGGTGAAAGTTTCAAATTTCAAATAATTTTAGTAATAAGTTACCTTAGAGACAGAATAAGTTTTTAAGAGTGCATTTAGCAGTCCAGGACTGTGTTTAAACTTCCTATGGGATAGTTGTACCTTTCTGTAGAGAAAAGTGGATTCTGAGTGGAATGCATCTAAATGACTTCTACACATGACTAGGAAGGAAAAAAATGAGAAGATAGGTGACAACATTTTGAATTTTTGTTATATTTACTGAATCTTTTATGAACATTTGTTTCTCAGTCAGCTCTCTAAAAGAAAATCCCTTTGTATTGCACTAAGAAACACAGCTAGCTATGAAAGGAGGGAAAGAACTAACTCATGCCTTGAAGGTCAGCTAAAAAAATAGAAGGAATGTTTAGAACTGTACAAGCCAATCAAGCAGAGCAATGGCTCACTTTATCAGAAAGAAAACTGCAATGCTGTGTTGTGTATAATATATCATATTTCTGTAGCATAATTTAAAAATATTTCAGCATAACTTGGTTTGAATAATAATGCCTAATTTGATTATCTTTCCAGTACTTTGGAACCTCCTACCATAAATAAATAATTTTAAAGATATATTTCAAAATTATCTAGAAGCTGAATGTTACTCTTGAGCTTTGTGTAGGAATTACAAGCAAGGTATATATTATTGGATGAATTTTTTTACAAAACTTATTAGCATAAAAATGAATGTTTTATTCATGACTGCATGTGCAGAACTGTGAAAACCCAACATGACCTCATCGATTTTTAGAATAGAGGTAGCAGAGCCTTTCTTCAGGATGCATTTATAACATAAATGATTCATATGTCATTTTTTCCAGCATAACTGTAAAAAGGTGCTACACTTCAGTGCCTTTATTGGAACCTTAGAGATTTTTATCTTCCCTTGTGAATATCACTTGTACATTTATCTGATTTACTCCTTATACTGGTGTAGTTTCCTTAACACATTTTAAAATAAGCTAGTTCTAATGGATCGAATTTAGTAAAATTAAAAAAAAAAAAAACAGCAACCTTTTACAACAGAGAATATTCATAAGGGAATTTTATTCATAACGGAATATTCATAAGGAAATTAAATTCAGTACCAGGGTAGCTAGAATCCTTCACTATTTAGTCAATTATACATTTTTATATACATATGTAAATGTGTTAACTGTTGTCAGTAATATCATAGAAAATAAAATTTAAATACTTCAGACAGGTGGAAAATGGCAGCTATTTAAAAATTGATTTAACTTGTGCTTGTAAGCTGTATGTAGTCTTAAAATTTTTAAATATAATTAAATATAGTCTTATTAAATTGTTGACTTCAAGTTATTTGTCAGTATTCTGACAAAGTTAGTAAATCTTCAGTGACATATTTTATGTTGCGTTTTCCATTGTTACTTTTTTTTATTGTTATTCTGCCTCTTTTATGAAGACCACAGTGTTTCAAAACTTTCATCTTATCAGATTGGTAAATTCTGCTTCATATACATACACATACAATAAAAAAAGGACCATTAACTCAGCCAGCTCATAGGCGCTGCAGCCAACAGCTCCTTTGACCTTCATATCCACAGTGAACCCTTGTTGCTGAGAATGAGGTCTAGCAAATTACCTGCCCCCATTGGCCCCTCTGTCACCTGGATGTGGAAGTTATCATCAGTGCATTCCAGGAACCTCCTGGATTGTTTATGCCGTGCTGTATCGTCCCTTCAACAGATATCAGGGTAGTTGAAGTCTGTCAATGAGGATCAGGATCTGTGAATAAGAGACCCTTCCTATCTGCCTGTAGAGGGCCTCATCCACTTATTCTTCATGGTCAAGTGACCCAGTATACTGTCATTTTTGTCTCCCCTCCTTTTAATAGTAACACACAGTTTTTCTGTCAGTCTGTTTCATCCCCATGCAGAGCTCCGTATACTGCAACTGCTCATTCACATAAAAAAAAACCTGTCCCTCCTCATGTCTCCTTCCCATCCTTCCTAAAGACCTTGTATCCCTCCATTGCAACACTCCAGTCATGGGAACTATCCCACCAGATATCATCCCATAATCCCAACAAGACCACAGCGCTGCAACCGCACTCAGACCTCTGATTCATGTTTATTTCCCATACCGTGTACATGAGTATAAAGATACTTAAGTAGGCCATGCCTATGCATTCCTGGAGAGAATCTGGAGGATTTTCCACAAAGATGTCTTGTAGACACCTCCTTGACCACCTGCAGATGCTGGAGGTGACCCCATCCAAATCCCATTTTGTTGACTGTGATTTTATCCCTTCATGTCACACCATATCCTTTGCACAGCAATCCTGTCCACTCCTCCCTCACAGCACTGCTGGTTGCCGTCTTGCTCCCCAATCCTTCCTAGTTGAAAGCCCTCCTGACAAAGTTAACCATGTTTGCTGAAACAAAACAAAACAAAACAAAGTGAAAAATAGATTTTTTTTTTTTCTGGTTTTCCCTGTGACATTTTTTAGTGGAAGCTGAAAATAAATCTGATCATTTACTGTAACCCCATAACTGCATATAGTTATTGCTAACTCATATCCAAATTAACCTCTATCTGAAAGTATCCTTCACTTGCGTTGGGTCTGGCTGAGATAGAGTTAATTTTTTTCAAAGTAGGTTGNTTTACTGTAACCCCATAACTGCATATAGTTATTGCTAACTCATATCCAAATTAACCTCTATCTGAAAGTATCCTTCACTTGCGTTGGGTCTGGCTGAGATAGAGTTAATTTTTTTCAAAGTAGGTTGTGCATGGTGCTGTTTTGGATTTGCTCTGAAAACAGTGTTGATAAGTCAGGATTGTTTTAACTGTTGCTGAGCATTGCTTACACCACAATCAAGGCCTTTTCTACCTCTGGGAAGGGACACAGGTGAGACAGTTTATCCTAACTAACTAAAGGGATATTCCACCATGTGATATCATGCTCAGCAATTAAAGCTGGGAGAAGGAGGAAAGGGGTATGTTCAGAGTTTTATTTCCCAAGTAACAAATAGGTGTGATGGAGCTCTGATTTCTTGGAGATGGCTGAACACCTGCCTGCTGATGGGCCACAGGGAATAAATTCCTTGTTTTGATTTGCTTGTGTGCACGGCTTTTGCTTTACCTATGAAACTGTCTTTATCTCAAGCCAAAAGGTTCTTTTTTTCACTTCTACCCTTCCAATTGTCTCTCCAGTCTTCCTGTGAGGAATGAGCAAAAGGCTGTAGGGCTGAGCTTCTAGTGGGACTATCCCATGATAACACCCCTGTCTTGGACAAGTGACCTTCATTCCCCACTATCTATTTCTATTCCTTGAGAAAATGTCAAGAAAATCTGTGCAAGAAATGGTAATGTCATTGGTGAAAATAAAGGGGAGGGAAATAAAAATTTATATGCAGATGCTAATTTTAACATTATTTATTTTGCATAAAGGTGTCAGTTTTCATTTTCCCCTTGTTATAAATGCTGGTTGATTATCATGTTGGAGGTCTGTTGAATAATTAATATTTATTTATTTAGCATTAATTAATTTATTGCTTATTACTCTTTTATTTTTAATATTTACAAATAACAAAAAAAGTAACTTGTCTTCACAAAATAGAGTATCCACTAAAGATAAACCTAATTTTTAATTAAGGAAAAGCATATCAAGTTCTGTATTCCACACACTGTTTTGTATTTCTGAGTTTTCCTGATTGAACCTGTCCACCTCTACAAATCAGAAACATTTGTTTCCCAAATGTCAGTATTTCACATCCATTTATCAAGGCTCTAAGAAATCATATATATGAAGGATGGAGAATTCACTTTGATTGCTTGGCATTTCTCAGTTCTTAGGTCTCTCTCCTTCCTTTCAGAGAACAAGTACATATAAAATGTGATCTGTATTCCTGTGGGTGATAATATATCTAGCTATTTTTTTTTTAACAGTCAGCAATAGCAATACAAAAATTCTGCCATATATATACCATATTGCTAAAGATTATCATAATGTGGTTTTACATTTCAGTCAGACTTGCCAAGCGGCTGAAAAGGTCTTTGAACTAAAGTTGCCAGAGGATAGGATCCCCTGGAACATCCCACTCCTACCAGTTTGATACCAGTGACAATGACAGATGTTCAGAGACTGGAGAGGGATCACAGGTCAGCAGCAGAGCACCTGAAAAGCAACACTAAGGAATTCCAGCAATTTGAGAAGTAGAGTGGCTGGAACTCCTCAGCTTCATCAGGGACCTGTTTCTCTATGTAAACACATGCAATATGGGGAATAAACAAGAAGAGTTAGACACGTGCACATACTTCCAGGGCTCTGATCTTATTGGCATCACAGAGGTGTGGTGGGATGGCTCCTATGACTTGGACTGTTAGAATGGAAGGATAGAGGCTCTTTAGGAAGAAGAGACAGGGGAGACAAGAAGTGGGTGCATGAAGCTTTGATGGGGGAATGTGAAAGGAGCTGACTGAACCCTTATGGGTCAGGGCAGGAACAGGGAACATTATAGTGGGGACCTGCTACAGGCTGACCAGTAGGGAAGACTGAGTGGATGAGGCTCTTTGTATATAGAGGGGAGTAGTTTCATGTTCATAAGCCCTGGTCCTCATGGGGGACTTCAAACATCCCAGTATCTGTTGGAGGGGCAACACAGCATGCAACAAGTAATCCAGGAGATTCCTGACATTAGTTGATTCTCCAAGTGATTCGGGAACCAATGAGGAAAGCTGCTGTTCTGAACCCTGTTCTCACCAACAGTGAGGGGCTGGTGGGGAATATGAGCTCAAGGGTAGCCTTAGTTTCAGTGATCATGATTTTGTGGAGCTTCAGATCTTTAGGCCAGTGAGGAGGGTGCACAGCAAGCTCACTAGCCTGGATTTCAGCAGTATGGACTTTGGCTTTTTTAGGGATCTGAGTACCATAGAATAAAGCCCTGCAGGGAAGAAAGTCCCAAGAAAGCTGTTTAGTATTCAATGATCACCTCCTCCAAGCTCAGGAGCAATGCTTCCTGACAAAGAACAAGTCAAGCAAAAATTCCAGGATGCCTCTGTGGATGACAAATGAACTCCTGGACAAGCCCCAGCAACAAAAAAAAAGAAGCCTTTTAGGGCAGAAGCAAGGACTTGGAGGAATATAGAGGAATTGTCTAAGCAGCCAGGGATCATGTTAGAAAAGCTAAAGCCCTGGTAAGATTAAATTTGTCTAAGGACATAAAGGGCAACAGCAAAAGTTTCTATAGGTATCTCAGTGATAAAAGGAAGACTAGGGAAAATGTAGGTTGCCATCTAAATTGCCTTGTTTACTGGGCATTTTGAACTACAGTTTCAGAAGAAACACTCTGGACCATAAACTTACATCTACAGTAAGTATTCATATAACTACATGTCAAAAGCAGGAAAAAACTGTAATATGCTCAGTGAAATTATATTAGCAGCCTGATGTTGGTTAGTCTTTTGAAATTAAAAGCTAGATATTTTAAGGCTTCAGAATTCAGAAGCAAAATAAATCTTTCAGAATAACCTGTTCAATTCCTCTTGCTATGCATCACCCATACACCAGGAAAATAATCACCTGTTCAGATGGATTTTATGCTTTGTGTGTGAAGTAATTCTTACTGGTTACATTTTGTATATGCAGAAGTGATTTGTACTGGTTACATTTTGTATATGCATAATCCTGAAGAACTCTATCCAGTTCAATTGGTTCCTCTGTGGGTTACTGGCTTTTCCCACTGTCTGTTTCCTTCCTCTTCTGACTGAAATGAAGTACAGCAGAAATACCATAGGACTGCATCTTATTCTTTTTTTCTGAAGAACTGACACATCATACAGATGTTTTTCTTATATTTGGGGGGAAAAATGTGATAGGACTTCCAGATGCCATTAGTATGAATCTTTTTCACATTGATCACCTAGCAGGGGAAAGAAAGAGAAAGAAAAGCATAAGTGCTGCCCAGCTACTGAACGTTCAGCTACCGTTTGTCTAGGGACAACAGTGCAGTTGCTAGAAACTGTCTTGGCTTGTTGGGAATATAGTTTAGCTAAACATTTGCCTGATAACAATAGAAACACAATGGAAACAAGATTTATATTGAGCAGAAACATTTGGATAATTTTTACTTTTTATTGCTTTGCAAAAATGTTTTCCTCAAGATTTTTTTTTTAAATGTTTCCATTATTTAACTAGTAATTTAAGGCCATCTGATGGAGATTTTCTATAGATGTGGATTTATAAATAAACAGTGTATTTTATGATTTCTTTTTTGGATTATAGAAAAAAAACTAAGCCAAGTAGAAGTGTCTAACAGTCGCTGCATCTAATTTTAAAATATTTGCGCATCAGCTTGTGCATGTGGCTCCCTGAACATTTTGTTCTCATTAAAATGCCCCAGGGATTCTGTTTTGAATAAAACTAACTAACAAAACCATACGTGAAATTAATCTTCTTTTTTGAAGTAACATTTAACAAGAATACACATATGAAATCTATTCAGTCTGTCCACAATAATAATTGTGAACCTTGTTGAGAATATGGAAGCAGAAACCTAGTTTGCATTTTACGTTCTCTAAATTAGCACAAATTATAATGAGCTAGGAAAATATCTCAGACTTTAGATAAGTTTAAAAGACAAATTTGAATAAGTTGAGTTTCACTGCTGACAGTAAAACTTGCTGAAAACTCATACAGAAGAAATTTTGCATTTGTCTAATATAGTGAATTAGATTCCACTCTCACAGGTATTTATTTACTTATTTAACTTTATTTATAATTTTAAATCAATATTATTATTATAATACCTGCGACTTTAGACACTTGTTTTAAAAGTTTTTTTTAAAAGTATATGGCCTTATTCTAAAGTTGTCTTTATATATAAAAGTAATTATATACACACACAAACACACATACACTATCCTGATACGCCTTTGCTTCATAGCAACTATGGTCTTTCCACTGCATAGCCCTGCTGCTGACCTCCACTTTGCTCTTTGCCCTGGACTAGTGCCCATGCTTTATTAGGTTGAGCCCTGACCATGGCAGAAAATTAGGTGTAGGGTTAAAATAGATGTCTGGATGATTAGAGAAATCCGGGGTGTACTGTGGTATGTTTTAAGAAAAAATGAGCACAGATGTACCGAAACCCGTGAGTTATCCTCACTGAATCTCCTATTCTTCTAAAAGTGTAGTGCACAACTCATAGGGAACTAGAAGCCATAGAACACTGACTTCCAATAATCCAATATCAGCCTTAGAGCAAGCAGGTGAAGTACAAATATTGCCTCCAATGTTAAAAACCACAGGACCTTTTGAAGGAGTCTTAACTTAGCATTAAAGTAACAATGAGGGTTTAAGAAGGGATGTTTCCTTGTCCTGGGATGGGCTAGTGATTTCTGGTTTTTCTTCTGATGGGAGAGAACATCTATGACATGCATTTAGATTGTATCTTTGCAGACTATATTCTCCTAGACAAGTTAGGTACCTAGTTCTTGCACCAGTATTACTGTAATTTGAAGTATAATTTCCTTTACCTTACAACCGCTCCCAACTGACTCCTGTTAAAGAGCAGTGGTGCTTTACAATTCAGGGCTCTTTGCAGATATTAAGAAAGCTCAAAACTCAGAAACTTTTTAAGAGAAGTGATAAATCAAGCTAGGTACATTTCTTCAAACTCCAAGTGAATCTCTTAACATTCCAAGTGAATCTTTTTCATTAATAGGAAATGTTTAGGAATATCTTTAAAATGGGAGAAAAAAAGCCAAGATAAATAATACCTTGTGCATTTACCTCCCTTATATTCATGAGAATCCCAATTGTAGTATACCATACTAATATCATAGAATCATAGAATCATAGAATAGTTAGGGTTGGAAAGGACCCTAAGATCATCTAGTTCCAACCCCTCTGCCATAAGCAGGGACACCTCACACTAAACCATCTCACACAAGGCTTCATCCAACCTGACCTTGAACACTGCCAGGGATGGAGCACTCACAACTTCCCTGGG